>JAXIVJ010004510.1:80000-82208 GCA_036785665.1 Chirona hameri
ACGATCTTTTTTCATACAGAGTAACACAATTCTTCAAAAACGCCAACTATTTCACTAAAAATGTGTCAATTCTCTCTTTAAATTCACTTCATAATCAAATATTCAAATATCTTATGCATTTCCATCTTATGACTCAGCTCGCAGAGAGTGGGACGCTCTGCGAACAGGCATCTCTCGAAGCCAATACACCACACTCCGAAACAAGTTCAAGGTCGCCTTGGCGAAGGCACGGGCTGAGTTTTTGCAAGACCCGGACATCCTCCAAGTACATGTGGAAGGACCTCCGAGCGTACGCTATCAGCTCCAACAAGTCAAAGGACCCGGATGTCAGCCTCGGCATGGAGACAGCAGACCATTTCAACGTCTATTTCGCGTGTGTCGGCGCCGTATAGCGGAGAGACGGCCCAGCCGGTGGGCACGTGCCGCCCGACCACCGACCGTGATCAGTGCCGGGTTCCGTGTACAGCCCGTGACAATCCCAGAACTTGGTTTGGCTCTGCGGCGGATGTCCGACTCGTCGGCGGTGGGTTGCGATGGTGTGTCGCTCCAGATTGTAAGACGATGCTTTGCGGTTCTGGCGCCTTACGTCCTGCACATCGTGAACATGTCAATAGTCAGATATTGTCTCTACCGACTGGAAACGGGCAATTGTTGTACCCATTCCTAAATCTGCGACAAAACGCAACCGTGCAACTATAGACCTTTCAGCGTATTGAGTGTGATATGTAAGCTTGCCGAAAAAGTCGTTAGTGTGCAGCTGTTAGATTATTTGAACGCCAACCATGTCATGTCGCCCACCCAGTATGCATACCGATCTGGACACTCAACGGAGGGTGCCTCGGTGGACGTGGTCAGCACCATCTCGAGCAACAGAGACAAGGGTCACGTGACGTGCGTTACGTCATGTGACCTCTCCAAGGCGTTCGACTGCGTCGACCGCGGTGCCCTCTTGCCAAACTCGAATGTACGGTATATCGACGCATTGGTTCAGGACTATTTTAGTGGTAGGACGCCGACTGTGAAGGGGAGCAATCACCTAGAACCTGTCAGTTTCGGAGTGGTACAAGGCAGCACTCTCGGGACCAATCGTCTTTAATATCTTCACAACGACCTCCCGTGTCACCTCACTGATCACTGCAAAATCGTGTCTTATGCAGACGATTCTGTCCTCCTCCATAGCGCACCGCCGACCGAAGCTGGTTTGAAAGAGCTCGGCAACTACGTGGAAAGTGATTTGGCCACCCTGTCCACGTGTTCAAACACAACGGGTTAAAAACAAACCCTGACAAAACCGACATGTCATTGTTCGGTACGCCCGCTGCCGTCAAAAAAGTATCGGACTTTAACGTCATTTTTGATGGCGTTCGTCTGACATCGGCAGACCACATGAACATTCTCGGAGTGACAATTGATCATACTCTCAGCATGGACAAACAAACAGCCAAAGTCGCGCGGCGCTGCTATGGAAATCTGCTAACAATAAAAAGCAACAATTAAAAAGCTCACAAACACCGTTCCAACAGCAACCGTTACGACGTTAGTTCAGACTTTGGTTTTCCCCCATATAACATACTGCTTACCAGCCTGGGCGCCACCGACACGTATTTTACGCCAACGTATCGAAAAAGTCATCAACTTTGCGACACGCGTTGTGACCAAGAAACGCAAATACGATCACATTAGCGAGGCACGCCGGCAGCTCAACTGGTTGCCGTTCGATGCAGTCATCCAACAAAGAGACTGCATCCTTATCCAGACTGATCCACCATGCAGACGCACCAGACAACCTGAAGTCCCTCATAGAGTACCGTGCCGACGTATCCGAGCGCACCACCCGTGCATCCTCTGACTCGGCCCTGAACACATCCTCTGACTCGGCCATGAACACGCGCTGGCGCAGATTAGACATCACACAGAGAACAGTGCCGGTCCGTCCCCTTCACAGAGAACAGTGCCGGTCCGTCCCCTTCACAGAGAACAGTGCCGGTCCGTCCCCTTCACAGAGAACAGTGCCGGTCCGTCCCCTTCACAGAGAACAGGCCGGTCCGTCCCCTTCACAGAGAACAGTGCCGGTCCGTCCCCTTCACAGAGAACAGTGCCGGTCCGTCCCCTTCACAGAGAACAGTGCCGGTCCGTCCCCTTCACAGAGAACAGGCCGGTCCGTCCCCTTCACAGAGAACAGTGCCGGTCCGTCCCCTTCACAGAGAA
>JAXIVJ010004511.1:0-82206 GCA_036785665.1 Chirona hameri
GCTGATTATCGCCGCTCAGTTGACTGCTCGGGAGCAGCTGATTATCGCCGCTCATCTGACCGCTCGGGAGCAGCTGATTATCGCCGCTCAGTTGACCGCTAGGGAGCAGCTGATTATCGCCGCTCAGTTGACCGCTAGGGAGCAGCTGATTATCGTCCCCATCTGACCGTTCGGGAGGAGCTGATTATCGCCGCTCAGTTGACTGCTAGGGAGCAGCTGATTATCGCCGCCCAGATGACCGCTCGGGAGCAGCTGATTATCGCCCCCCATCTGACCGCTCGGGAGCAGCTGATTATCGCCGCTCAGCTGACCGCTCGACACCGGCCGCGCATTGTTCTGCAGTTCCAGTGCCAGGGCCACGGGGTGTACTTCGCTCCTTCAACATTGGTAAAAAGTGTGACAACCACGAGCAGCTTCCAGCATCTTGGCCGTGTTAATCGGATCTGCTCATAAGCTATATTTGGCTATCAGCTAGTATTGACCAATCCGTCTTGAGCAAGCTCGACGGTGATTGGTCAGGTTGTGATGACGTGAAGGCGGGGGGAGAATCGTTTGTTTACATTGCAACGGATTCGCCATATTGGCTCGCTGGCAATGTACGGGCGTGTGTGCGTGTGCATTTTTAAGCATTTACTTATTTTTATGAAGCGTAAAACAATATTTAAAGGTGCATATGAAAGCCGACATAATAATTGTATCTGTCAACATAGCAGTATTTTTCCAGAACACCTCATAAGCTAACAATTTACACCCAAATCTGTGCGTTCTTTAGTTGAGGACATCTGCGAAAATTGTCGATATAAGAGGCTGTAGGAGTAAGTTAGCTATATTTTTGTATTTTTCAAGGACGTAAACCCATAGATTGTATCACCTTATATAAACAGACTAGAAAATCTATACCAATGTGACTGATATCGGTATTACTTGGGTTTTGAGACACCATTATGAGTAGTACCAGTGGCGGCGGATCGTATTTTCGGATGGTAGGCAAAGAAACCCAGAGAGTTCTCTCGGCAAAAGGGCCCCTCCCACTGCCAAAGAAAGGCCCCCCCAACAAAAACAAAACGCGAAATTGTATCTCCTCGGATTTAGGCCACTATATTTTGCAGGGCCTCTAAATGGTCGCTAAAAAACGTCAGACAGGCCAATGTCGAAGTCTCAGGCCTTCTGAGGGCCCCTCATGGCCTACCAAGGGCCTTCTGTCGGCCTTAGAAGGCCCATCAGGCTGGCTGGGGGAACATCGGAGCCCTGGGTCATTGTTTCGGTCAAAAGGAAAAATCGAACCAACTTCTTGGAGTATGGATTTTCTGGTCTCTTACAAATTTATGGGGGGAGGCAAAATCATATGTTTCCCTCCCTCCACTTCTTGAGTGGGCGGGCAGGCTGCCTCCTCTACCCCCCCACCCCCCCTTTATCCGCCACCACTGAGTAGTACCTAATGCTACTGGTCCTGTGCTGTGGATGGCTTGTACTAATGAACACAAATTGTCAAGTGTCTAGTAAATGACTATAAAATCAATGATAATGATGTGATTTATGAGTTACAGGACATAGCCTTGTTGCCTTGTTGCGACGTCAGGGGTGCAGCAACGACTGACATGCCAAAAAGTTGATCAAGATCACGATTCAGATATAGGATCTGAATTGTGATCTTGATCAACTTTTTTGGCATGTCAGTCGTTGCTGCACCCCTGACGTCGCACAAAGGCAAAGGCTATGTCCTGTAACTCATAAATCACATTATTATCATTTATTTTATTAATTATTTCACCACAGGAAACCATTTCATAAATTTACCGAAGATTCACCTATAAGAAAAGTCTAGGGGGCGTTAGGGAGGGGGGCCCCGCTAGGGCCCTCCCCCCTCCCTGAGCCCGGGTCGCACCCATGTCGCGCCAACCAAGCACGCGTATAGGGCGCAACTTTTTGTATGTGGCACCCCCCCCCCCCCCCCCACTGACCGAAATCTTGGATCCGCGCCTGTACTATGTCACGAGAAGAAATAGCAATGCCAAACAAATACAATATATTTGATGAGGTTTATGTCTCCCTAGGCAATTCATTGCGATACATTCACATTTTCCGCGCCGTGTAATGGCATCAAAGATACACTTATTATCATTTCGAGCGGCGGTCGGCCGTACCTAATCGTTGAACTTTGCGCAGATATAACAGCACATATTGGTCTCATTGATTGTTTTCAGCGGCATTCGGCAGAGCGGTTGATTTGTGACATATTACATATTACAAGTTTTGCAATCGACCGGTAAACAAAGAAACTAAGCGCGATCTAAGCTTCAGGCACGCGCGCACTAATGTTTGTGTACGGCGGCCGGCCGGCCGCGTACACAGATATAGGATTTCCGCCCTTCTACGTCACAGCGACTCCGGGGTCGCGGCTACTAAATTAGTGTTTGTCACCACTTTTTCGGCCGGAGTGTTCTGCCTGGTTTATACAGCCTTGGCCAATGCTGGATTACGGGGTGGGCTGGATTCCAGTGTCAGGGCTGGATTAGGGGATATCGAGTGGCGTACCATTGGAACAACAGGGAAGTTGGGGTGGACGCAGGTTATTGGCTCGGTGGGTAAACTATTGGCTCGGTGGGCTGGTCATAACGGGACGCTGTGTAGGGGACGGCCACGAGGACAGCTGAGCCAAACCTCACCAGATCTGTCAAAGAGCTATCATTAATGCAATAGCACAGACCAAAGCTGTTCTTAAATTTATATTGGAATGCATGTTGTTTATGTTGTAAGTTGCGTTCTAGTGGGATGATACAGTTGCATTCGCATGAACATTTATGCAGCAATTGGGCAGCAATTTAAGCACGTTCGCATTTTATTTTAAATCACGTAGTCATCATCAACGCCTCTTTAAGTTATTTTTCTGCTACCTTCCATATCCTGAATTGTTGCAAATTCGAGCAAAAAATGTGGTCACATAGACAAGCTGGTTATAGTGCTGGTCATGTTTTGTTTTATATTGTCTGCAATACACGATATTTCCCAATATGTAATATGAATCACTGTTATTGTGACTTAATTGGCGGGGGGCTCCCCCTTGACGGACTTTCGCAATAGCTCAGAAACTAATAGCGCCGTCAACGTGAAACTGCAGATACCTGCTCCGATATCAATTATACGTCTTCTGTGCAAAAATAAAACTATCGTCGAATTTTATCTCGAAATATCGCGAATTTAGTGACGTCACTAAACACGAGTTTGACACAAAAATCAGCTAAACTTTAGCAGGCCGTACAAATGCCATATTTTAAGCAAAATGAAATAAAAAAAACGCCAAAAGATAGTAAATTACAAGAGCTACAAACTGTCTGTCTCGGATTTGTGAAAATGTTGGTTATTGACAACAACAAAAAATTACCAAGTCTACATTTTCAAACATTAAAAAACGATATGTTGAAGAACCACATGTGAACAATGCACAAACCAAATTTGAAAGCAATATCTTTATTTTTGACGGACTTATCGCTCCCTAAGTATGAGTAACTCACTCGTCATATTTCGAAATTGCGTTTTTGGGCTTTGAGTGACCAGACACAAACAAATGAATGTCAGCATTGCAATTCTGAGACAACACTGGTCTAGACACATACATTTTTTATTTATATTTATCAATTTCACATTTTGACCTTTTTTACATGACTTTGACCTTAAATGGTGTCAGATTGCGAAAATGATTGCTACTAGCAAATTATTCGTGTGAAATAACCCATACATGTGTCGCATGGCTTTCGTATACCTGTGACCTTTTTTGACATTGCCTTGACCTTGACCTTTGCTTACAATTTCACTTTAGCTTCTGCGGGATATGTATTATACCTTTGAGAGCAATTTGTGCGATAATAGTTGCAATCTAAGGCTTTGGATGGAAAGTATGGCTCAAAAACCCAAAAATCTCAATTTTATATTTGACCTGACCGTGGCCTGACATGTGACCTTCTTTGAAAAAATAGTGTTTGGTTTATTTATTTATTTATTTATTTATTTGTACAGACATGGGGTCTCCACTAGGCACAGTGGCTATTATGCCCCCGATTCACGAATGACTAATGAACGTTTTAAATAAAAACCGCACTCAATAGCTAACTACGAATACCCACATACATGATGCACGCATACACACATACACACTTACACACGTAAACAAAAATCATTCACTTGCATGTAGCGCATGTTCATGCGTTTGACTAAGCACTCAGGGTACAGTGAAACCATGGGAGCTTCCTTACACATTGCGAGGTAATTTGTTCAAGTTGAGGGAGAAAGTCACCTGGCGCATTCCATGCAGCTCGGTAGGAAGACTATTGTAGAGGTTTGGAGCCCTAACACAAAATCGTCGTTTACCGGCCTCTGTTTGACATCGAGGAACTGCGTACAAATGGTCCTGCCGAGTGTTTCGTTCCCTTTTCTCACGGTTAAATTGAAAAACAGCTGCGAGTTCATCTGGCTTGCCACTGCTGACAACTTTGTGTGCAAGGTTTAAGGTGAAAAGATCGACTAACTGTTGTGGCCGAAGCCAGCCCAGACGGTCCCAAAGGTCAGACACATGATCAAATTTTCGCCTGCCGAAAATGAACCTTGCTCCGAAATTGGGTACCTTTTCGATTCGGTCCAAGTTTTTCTTCGAACCATTACCGTAGACTGAAATACAATACCTGACTTTCGAGACCTCGAGTGCTGTTACCAGTATGGTAATGACACAGTTAGGGAGGTGGTGTCGGGCGTGCGAGAGACCTGACAATATACCCACACAGCGGCGGCTGATCATTGATACGTGGGCTTCCCAAGACAACCTATTGTCGAAGATCAGGCCTAGATTCCTTACCTCGTTACAAGGATCGAGGACAGTGTCACAAAAAGTGACTTGAAAATTTGGGAGGTTCCGCAGATTTGGAGGGCTGCCAAAAACAATGAGTTCTGTTTGAGATGGATTGACTTTAAGAGAATTTGCACGGAACTAGGTGTCTAGACTAGCGAGAGCTGCTTTCATTCGGTTAATGAGCGCTGGAAGGTCGGATTTTCTACCGGAAACTATGACCTGCGTGTCGTCTGCGTATTGCACGATATCAGCTCCCTCTGAGTATAGCGACAGATCTTTGGCAAAGACACTGCACAATAGTGGGCCAAGGGGAGAGCCCTGGAAAATACCCATGGTGTTTTCAAGAGACTTCGAAGTCTTGGTCGCCCCAGAGCGGTCTCTCAAGGCAACACTCTGTGTGTGCCCTCCTAGGTATACACGGAACCAGGTGGTGTCAAGTCCGTAGAGCTGCAGTTTCCTTAACAGAATATTGTGGTCAATAACATCAAAGCATTTACTCAGGTCGATGAGACATAAAAGCGTGATTTCCCCGCCATCGGTAGCGGTGATGATCCGATCGGTGACTGTCATCATCGCGGTTTCCGTCGAATGTCGGGGACTGAAGCCGTGCTGGGACGGGGAGAGCAGATGATTGTATGATAGGTAATGATAGAGCTGGCATTGCACTAGCCGCTCAGCCAATTTGGTGATGACGGGTATGATAGATATGGGTCTGAAGTTAGATGGATCGGACGGGTTGCCGGTTTTGAAAATGGGATGGATGATTGAGTGCTTCCATGAATTTGGCATATCTGATCGGGTAATGCAGATGTGTGGATGCGTATCATTGAGAGCTTTCCATTGCCGCCTTGCGCGTCTCTTCGCGGTTATTAGTTCGGAAGATAACCAAGGGGTGGGGGGGGGGGGCAAAACCGCCCCCCAGCCCCAGCCGTTCGGCTGAGACCCCAGCCAATGCCGGGTTAATACACGCCGTGTTCACTACTATTAGCTTAATCAAATTATTTTGACCTGCGTCATATCCCACACATTTCTATCGTTAAGTTTTAACTATTTGTATTATAATTGGAGACAAATGTCTCTCAATGTTAAAACAGTTTATTCCCTCTGCGAAGAGTTACGACAGCTGCACTCTGCAAACCGCTGCCCTGCGCAATATCGACTATTTATACAAACTGGAAGTGCTGGTTTCCTCAGCCTAGTGGAATGGTCCGTGCCGGTGACAGATAAACTGTTGTGCTGCTATAAACAGAGATCGGGAGGGGTGCACTGCTGCCGGCCGGCGTGGTCTCGGACAGTGAGGCGCCGCGGACAGCGCCGCAGACATGTCAGCGCACTGCCGCTCCCTGCTGACCCTGCTGATCCAGCTGACGCTGCTGACCTTGCTGACGCTGCTGATACCGTGCTGGTCCACCAGCAGCTCAGACTACCGTGAGTAAATGGCAACTGCGCGTCACAGCTGTCCAGGTATGTACATATATTGTTTTGTTTTATTTTGCATAGTCCTGTTCTACATGTGTGGGTTATCGTACTCATAAGAGCCATGCTACTTGAGATGGCTTGTGATTTTCTGCCAAGGGAGAAATCTGCTTACTCCGTCGTGGCTCACACAGTTTATAATGAACGGAATAAATATAAAAAGGTGAGTGGGCGTGTGAAAATATTGGACGTTATCGGTATGTAATTGTAAACTGTAAAATACAAATTATGAAGATTGAACTCACGTAGAACCCATATGTATAAATGTGGTGATTTGGAGGTAAGCTGTAGTCTGTTGGTATAGTTTCGGACCAAACCTCCGATTCTGTCTCAACCACGGATTGTAAACTAACCCGCGCACTGCAAGGGGGGGGGGGGTGATTCCCCCCCCCCCTCAGGTTTTTCAAAGATAGCGAAAATCCGGCGGCGCTGCGCGCCGCCGGGTTTTGGCACACCTGTTAGGACATCAATTGCGCACACTTTGAAAAAAAAACCTCGGGTCATCTCAGGTCAGGTCACCAGACCAGGTCAAGTGACCTCTAAAAATGTTTGCAGTTGTGCCAAAGCCAGAGTTTTCACCGATCAGTTTGAAACTTACAGGATGTCATGAGGACATAAGTACTTAGTATTCGTATATCTCGAAATTTTGATATCGGTGACATAAGGTCAGGTCACTTTCGTAACCTCCCCGTAATAAGTCAATGGGGAAATATACAAATGCTTCCTATTTCAAGGATATACATGATATTAACCCAATTACTTCTGATTCATGTTATCATAGGATATTATTGAAGATCCAAGTATAATTTTTGTTCAGTGACCCCTATTGGGTCATTTGAGGTCATGCAAGGTCACCATCACTTTTTTTAAAATAACTCCCGACATAATGAAGATAGAGAAGTAAAACATACATCAACGTGTTTTTCTCGTCGAGATACGTCTTCCCATATGCAACATGCCCTACTTGGGTCAACACTTGACCTTGACCTGAGGTCAAATTTTTAAGTAGACTTAACAAGGTCACCATGTATATCATTCGAAGCGCCTTGACAAGAAAAACACAATGGCGCAAGCAGTTTTTCGTTATATTTATTACGTAAAAAGTTAATAGCAAAAACGATTTAGCAAAAAAAAAGATTTTTTTCCTTTTTGACCTCTGGAGCCTCAAATATTGACCTGAGATCAAATATGAGGACATCTCAGCGACTTCAAATTTAACTGGCTGGCGTTTGCTTTTTCCGTTTGTTTCTAACTAGAATCGTTTCTGAGATATATGGGAATTTCTGGAGCGATGTCCTAAAACAGGAAAAAAATGGAAAATTTCAACTTTGATGACCTCTGGTGACCTGAACTTTGACCTGACCTAAAAGAATACTGAAATACTTTCGATAGAACATGTATCAAGCTATCAAATGCCTTTTTCCACTTCTCGCTACGTAGCGTAGTTTTCGAGATCTCAGGGGGGGGGGGGGGCGGAAATCAACCCTCCCTGCAGTTCATGTTCGGCGCAAAGCTCCTGCAGTGCGCGGGCTAAAGCCCGGTTCCCACTGGGCCCGCTACCCGTCAAAACGGATCCGTCGCCGTCAAACGGGCCCGTTGACGGCCGTTCAGTGACGGGTTCTGTGGGAACTGAGGAGTGACGGCGACTGACGGGGCACAACAGCTAATCGCGGCGGATCCGACGCCGTCGGAGCCCGTTTCTCAAAGTTGAACATTGTTCAACTTTTTGGCGAGGAAAAAGCTACCGAAAAAGCTCCATGAAAAGCATTACCATTAGCCCGTTCTTGAGCCATCAGTACTCGAAATTCTCCCATTTCATCTCTGCACAGCAGTGGTTGGCGAACCCATGTTCTACGGAGCCGTCCTGGTTCCTCGTTCATCATTAACAACAGCAACAGCTCCCCCTCTTCATCTTGTTCACGTTCGATATTGATCTGGGATCTGGATCTTGAAAACGTGCAAATAAAAACACAAAAAAACTATACACAGTCGGAACGCAGACGCAGAACAAAGACACAAACTTGGTCTTGGTGGTGTATGACCATATGGAGATAATTTATACATATAGTTTGAGTGTTTATGCTGAAGCACTTGATTTCGTGGCAATTCAGTGGGTCTATTTAAGTTTTTTTTTACATTCTTGACGCCCGTGCTAAACTAGCTACTGTCTGTTCTGTTGAAGATAG
The DNA here is from genome assembly GCA_036785665.1 of Chirona hameri. Lineage (NCBI taxonomy): Eukaryota > Metazoa > Arthropoda > Thecostraca > Balanomorpha > Balanidae > Chirona > Chirona hameri. The sequence continues at coordinate 8,503 of JAXIVJ010004511.1, forward strand.
TTGTGTATCATTTTAAATTTGTATGCAATATTTACCAGTAAGACGCCGAAGTTGGCGATGAACGAGCGAGGGCGAAGCAAATGTATGGTGAATTTCAACTCCATCGGGCAAGTAGTTTCTGAGATACAAAAAGGGTGCGCACGTGCGCACGTGCAGAAGCACCCCACCCCTGACTTGTGGGAAAGTGGCGGCTGAGAGGTCCCTGACCACACACCAAATTTGAAAACAATCGGCTCAGCCATTCCTGCGATATATAATACGGGTGCGCACGTGCGCACGTGCAGAGGCACCCCACCCCTGACTTGTGGGAAAGTGGCGGCTGAGGAGTCCCTAACCACACACCAAATTTTGAACACAATCGGCTCAGCCATTCCTGATATATACAATAGGGGTGTACACGTGCGCACGTGCAGATGCACACCATCCCTGACTTGTGGGAAAGCGGCGGCTGAGGAGTCCCTAACCACACACCAAATTTTGAACACAATCGGCTCAGCCGTTCCTGAGATATAGAATAAGGGTGTGCACGTGCGCACGTGCAGAGGCACCCCGCCACTAACTTGTGGGAAATTGGCGGCTGAGGGGTCCCTAACCACACACCAAATTTGAACACAATCGGCTCAGCCGTTGCGGAGTTATTGCAAGGAAACACCTTCCAACACCCCTCACGCGGCACGCGCCACGCGCAGTGGTAGTCACCCACGTGAGTCGGCACTGATCTCAAACAGGGTAGGTTGGATGGGGGTGCTCAGCAAAGAAGCCCGCTTGTCAATCGGACGTGCGGTTGCAGAGATATTAGCTTCTCGAAAACGTCGCCACGGGCCGTGCCGGGTTGGGTCGGGTCGGGCCGCTCATATTCAGATTTTTCCCATATACCACGGAAAGACGAGCGAGCGCGAAGCGCTCGCTCGTAAACATGATTGCATTACCTGGTGCATCATGTAAAACAACATATTAGGAATAATGCTGTCTGACAAGAACTGGTATTTCACGCAAATATTGTATTTGTTACATCTCTACATATTTGTCATATTTCCTGCGAACTTCCAGGTAACTTTGTATCGTTTCTTTAGTATATCGCATAATTTACTTGAGTGTAATTGTATATGTTCTCATTCGATCGTCATGTAAATCTCCCCTGTTTTAATTGTCGTGATTCATTATCCATTTATATTCATAACGAGAACCTCAGACAATAACGTGAACTCGGAACTAGAAGCTATCAAGATTGGTTCCAATGCACAATGACAGAAAGCAAAATTGCGCGCAAATGATGTGCTGGTAAGTGATGACTTCACGAAGGCTATGTACCGGACCGGTAATCGAGTCGCTTGTATTAAACACCACATTAAGCAATTGGCAACAAATAAAAGCAGTCAAAAACTTTTGGCATTCTTAGAAAAACAAAACACAACGCTGGACCGGGACGATGAGACCCGGTCTCGGCGGAACCGGTGTGGAGAGACATATCGAAACATCTGCGACCATATAACGTCGAGCAACTGCGCGACCGCCTCGGCGACATTTCCCCGGCTGGTACAGTTCCTGTTGAGGTCTTCACGGATGAGCTCACTGACAAAGTAGTTGAGTGAGGTCCTGGGTGTGCGCTAAGACCTGCAGCACAGTGTTCATGTAGCAGGTGTTGGCGAAGTTCGCCAGACTAGTGACGACAACCGGCTGGTACGTTACGTCGTCCATCACTGGCGTGTGTGGTACTCTCCGTTTCTCCCGTTTGTTTTCGTCAGATTCCATTTTGTGCATGAGTACGTACCAAGGGCGGATCCAGACTTCTTCTTTTTTTTGGGGGGGGAGGAAAATACAGTGGCTTATTTCCAAAAAGTTGTCCGGGGGAGGGGCGGGAGGTGGGGGGGGGGGGGGGGGGGGGAGGGTGGCAGATTGTCAGACGTCTGCGATAAATTGTTGACCACGAGGGGGTGGGTGTGTGTGTGTGTGGGGGGGGGGGGGGGGGTAGAGCTCGTCGTCAGCCCGTCGGCAAAAGATGTCGATTTTTCAAAACGATTGGGGGCGGACGAAGAGGGACGGATCCAAGGGGCCTATATCAGCGCCATGGCTTCACTAAAACGACTGGAATCGACACAAATAACACATTTCCTAATTGTAAAAGAAAATATAAGGAATATGTATACAACATTTTGTTTTAAATCAGTTTCAGGTACACAAATTAACCAGTCATATTAATTTCGGCCTTGCGTCGGACGCCGCTTCAAACCAAAGTATTTGACCGAACCCAGGACATTCTCAGGTATTGCAAAGTGCAAAGGCCAATATATCAATATTGCCTTCGCACGTTAATTTCTTTAATTTGTATTATTATTTTTACGTTATTATACTTTTAAGCACAGCAAACATAACCACTACGCACAAATGGAATCATTCGCGCCAGTTATGAAACAAGTTCGACTGCCAGATGGCCCGTTCAAGGCTGCCAGATCCAACTCGGCCCGACCGTCTAGAAACGGGCCCATCTGTCGGCGGCTGACGGCGACGGATCCGTTTTGACGGATGGCCGGCCCAGTGGGAACCACGCTTATGAGTCACAACATCGCAAGTTTGTCTTGGTCCGCGTGCGGTGAATTTCAGGGCGGTTTACATATGGTTTGTTTCGGTTTCTAGTCCTTGCTGAGTACACGAAGAAGCCGTCTGGTGTTCCGCACTTGTTTGGCCTTGAACCAGACAGCCACCAGATGATAAGTTTGTATAATGTGTGGCTTCATAGAGAATCAGCTCGGGCGGTGCAATATGATACATTACACTGTTCCCGTATCCCGTATCCCGTATATTGCTATGTTTTCATTTTATCATGCAACTCGAAGACCATGGTCCATAGACACTTGTGTTCATCTGTAACTGCCTATGATCAAATCTCGTCATGGTCTCTTGGATGTGATCACTGATCATGGGCAGTTTAACCCTTTTTGTAACAGGCTCCTGCCTACCCCTATTTGTAACAGGGGGGGGGGGCGGATTCCGCCCCCCGGAGATCTCGAGATCTACCCGTCCGATTTTCAAAAATGAAACGGTGTTTGGTTCCTCTCAACACGATCTACATTTCTGAATATCACAAATATCTAAATTTAGGATAGGGGGCAACAGGGGGGCAAAAGCTACAAATATTAGTGGTATTTTTGATCTGACATAGCTTTCATGTTTATCGACCGATTTGAACACAACTAATAGGAATCGATAGAGATTGAATTGGAAATTGATATATGACGGTGACGTTTGAAAATTCAAAAATCATAGGCGTGTGCAGGTCACTCAATATGGGGGTGAAGTAAATGCGTAATAAAAACATTTTTTGATGTTGTCTTTTTGATAAATGAAATGGTATGTGATTGTGACATTAGACAAAACGGTTATACATCATATTTTTTGCAATAGGCGGCACCAGGTTAGTGAAAAAGGGAGGTAAATTGGGAAAAAATATTAACCGCAGACAAGTTGCTACCCAGCACTATAAATATGTTGCTGATCGTAGATAGTTCCTTTTTGCATGTTGCACTTCATCATAGGCGTATCCAGGATCCATACTGGGGCGGCGCAAGACATTTTGAAAAGTATATTATCCGCTGTTATGATACTAACTAGTCAACAGTGACTATTTCACTTACAACTTCAATTGGCATTGCTTAACCCCTTTTTACCCTACTTGGACTCGCCTATTATCTTATAATCGTTCGTAGAGTAGCCTGTGGTGCGTGTTTCATCCGAAAACTGCAGTATGTTATGTCATTGTACGCACATGCCTCTTAGGTTCCTTGCAATAATGTGACCCCCTTTCTTCCATTCCTGAGCGCGCCTCTGCCAAAAATGACTTTATTCCCTTTTCTGGCCTCATATGTGCATATATCATTATAAGCTAAACGTCTATTACGCCGTTATCGCTGGCATATCGTCATCTCCATGCCAGTCACCCCCCTTTTCATGTTCCTGAACACGCCCCTGAAACTCTATATGTAATAAATTATGCAAATAATGGAAGCAGAAGCTATCTTTTACATCTTGATAGCTATAAATGCCCATTACATCGCTCTATTGGCTTCCCGCCAAGCATTTAATACTTCCTGGAACCCCCCCCCCCCCCTTTTCAAGCCCCTGAAACCGCCTCTGCCATGCAATTTGTATGATATTTCATTACCATTAACTAATTTGCACTTGTTGCAATCACCGTAAACCGATGTAACTCATTTATAGTTGATGCAGTTAGGAAGAAACCGTGAAGATCGCATTTCCGTATTATCGCCAAATTTCGCCTCCGAACCCACCCAAAACTGGGCCCTGGAACCGCCTCTGTTCAGGTTAAGAGCTTAAAATTTTTACTCCAAATGCGGTATTCAATTCTATGAAAAGTCCGAAAATTTCATGGCCCTGCACCAGCCGTTCTGGAGATATTTGCGAAAAACATGAGGGGGGGGCGGAATCCGCCCCCCCTGTTACAAATAGGGTTAATGACTTCGAAGTAGGTGACCCTCATTGGGTCATTGGATGCTTACTTTGCTATGGGCGAGGCTTTTTTAACTTTTGAAGAAGAAGAAGAACACATTGTTGAGTTGCATGATCAATGACTTCATGGGCTCTTCCAATGATGAGAGTTCTTCACAGACTCGATGCTACGCGCCTCGTACATGACAAACTTGTTTGTATTCGTATATTCAATAAAGCAGCGAAAACCGGTACATCGATAATGATATAACGCTCGTGGTCACTGTGATTCCCTTGGCAGACTGCAGGCATTCTATGAACGACGCATGCTGAGCCGCGATATGTCAGACTAAACATTCAGTTCAAACATCGGTCTCATACCAGCGTTAAATGACATAACAGTGGTCGACGGCAGCGGCCAGACGACGCGACTGCAGCCGCATTTCAAACGGTAGCCACAGCTAGGGAAACCAACTCTTCACAGTTCTGTAGCGGCCCTCCACCACCGCTGCAGCCAGACGACGTGACTACTCGTGTCCGCAGTGTCCGCAGTGTCCGCAGCGTCCGCAGCGTCCGCAGCGTCCGCTCAACGCTCTGCTGTCTCGGCCGCTGCCGGACGGCGTAATGAGCCACTTGAGAGCGAGTTGGGTTAAAACAAATACTATGAATGGTGTGCGACAGGTACAAAAAGTCAAGAACGATTGAGTGCATAAGCCACACTGCAACAGCGGTGATAGCGCCGAAGCTGCCGCCGCCGGCGGCGTCGGCGGCGGCAGGAGCGGCGACGGCGGCAGCAATACCATGACCAAGTCCATGACGAACTGTAATCAATGGACTCGCCCATGCATATATAATCACGAGCTATCTATGAAGAAACTAAGCATCAATTGTGCGTAGTGCATGTATTGCTAGCATCAAACACATTTGCCGAGTATTCGACCCAAAGTTCCTTACTCGAAACGCTCAAGACTTCATAGTGAACAATCTGAACAGGGAGTTCACCCATACTATCCAACTTTGAACGTCTTGTGCGTGACCCGGACCATTCCTGCGCGCACGCCATAGCCCATTTTATTGGTAGAGCAACGTCAAATTTTAATGCAAATGTAAAACTCTGCCAACCAATCCGGATGACACATTTTACGCATGATGCTACAATGAATGTTAATAAATTAAACAGTCTATGGATGACATACAGACATATGGATTAGAGACAGCTTATAATCAACAAACATCCGTGATCCATGATGTACAGCCGCTCCTCGTCCTTGGACATCCTGCAACAAAACATGCATCAGCATTGCATTCACAATGACTTTGCGCTGGCTGATGCAATTTTAATGTGTTTTTGTAGTATTCGATCGCAATCACTGAGGCGCATAAGTGCAACAGAGTACACGCCTTGACATCACACCGTGCGGGAAAGAGCGATCACTATGACAGCTCGCTGTGTTGTTAACCCGCGAGTTACTGGGGTATATTTCATAACGCTACTTACTGGGGGGGGACTATTTTTTCCCCCCCCCCTCGGATCTCCGGAACTACTCGACCGAATGTAAAAATTCAAACGGAATTCGATAGCCCTGGGAAATTTATCGAGGTAAACATAATATTGTGGATATCGGGGTCACCGATGACGTCACAGGTCAGGTCAAGTACAAAATGTTTGACCGTGTCAAAAGGTCTCTATGGATGGAATTGTCGCGCAAAATTGCGATATTAAACGCATAAACTGTCGATAAATCGGTATGATTCGTGTGTCTGACACTTCTAAGTACCTTTCTAAGCTGTTTATGACCTTGGGTCAGGTCAAGGTCATCCGAGGTCACGAGGTCAAACTGCAGATTAAGGTCATTAGGCGTTGCAACACATGTTTATGGGTTTGTTTTTCGTCTAGAATGCGTAAAATAACCTTAGAACATTGTTTGTTCCATATAAATAGAAGTAAAAAGCAAAAATGGAAATGCGTTTTTTATGCATAGTAATGCTGTGAGAGGTGGTCGATTTTTGTCATTTGAAGGTCATAACTCAGTCATTTTTGAAGATATCAATTTCAAATTTGGTTAACATATTCACCGCACACGTCTCGATCACATGTATTCCGGTTTTTAGATAATTCTGATTTTTTTTTCTTGAAAATTTTGTTTAAAAAAAATGTATTTGGTGATCTCAAAATTTTGAATTTCAAAATAACTCAAAAATCTGAGATAGCAGTTTGATAGCCCGGTCTATTTTCATTAATTTAATTTAAGACAATTGAGTTTATCTAAAACATCGTACCTTTGACAGCGTTTTCTGCAAACCATTATTTTGCAACAAAAACCGAAGAACATGACGTCACTCTGACGTCATTTCCGGTTGACCTATCATAACCTCATATTTTTCATTTTGGCAACTTGTGTAGAATTGATGTGAGAGAAGGTACTGCAAGTTTGGTGACGATAGCCGTGTTTTTCAGGAATTATTGCAAAATAACGGGAGGGGAGGGGGGGGGGGGGGGCAAAAAATAGCTCCCCCAGTAACTCGCGGGTTAAAGGTCATAACTGTCATTTTTTTAAGATATAGACTTTAAATTTGGTACACATATTCATCGCATACGTCTCGATCACATATGTTCCGGTTTTTTGATAATTCTGATTTTTTTTCTTGAAAATTTTGTAATAAAAAAATGGATTTCTCAAAATTTTGAATTAAAAACAAACTAAAAAATCCGAGATAGCAGTTTGATAGCCCGTCAGTAATTTGATTTAAGAGAATTGAGTTTATCTCAAACATCGTACCTTTGACAGCGTTTTCCACCAACCATTACGGGCGGGGGGAAATAGCCCCCCGTAAGTCGCGGGCTAACATGCTAGTATGCTGGTATCGGACAGCAGAGGTCTACTTTTTCCGGTGTGAATCCGCCTTAACTTGGTAGCGAGTGTTGGCGACAGATTTTCTTAAGTGAAGCGACAAATATTGGACTTTGGGGAAGTTTATGCCGTTGTCGGAGGATCAGAACCCGGCTGAAACGAGCAAGAGAATGGACCTTGTTCATTATACTTGGTTGTGCGTCCCATTCTTTGTGAGCAAAAACAAAACGGGAAAGTTTTCAGAATACACAAATGATGACTGGGCGTAATGTTACATTTTTGTTTACATTTTTAATTTACATTTTGTACATTTACATTTTGTACAATTACATTTTATACATTTACATTTTGTACATTTACATTTTGTACATTTACATTTTGTACATTTACATTTTGTACATTTACATTTTGTACATTTACATTTTGTACATTTACATTTTGTACATTTACATTTTGACATTTACATTTTGTACATTTTACACGTGAGGAAAACGGTCCCAAGCACAAGAAAATAAATGATCACGCAACACAAAATATGTCTCATGGATTTCACTCACAATACAACACATAAGGTATGCTTGCAAGCAAAAATATCAACGACTATAGAGAACGAGTGGTTTTCTGGATCGTACAGACTTAATGTCATAATCATTAATTGTAGCCGCGTTTCTTTGGGGCGATCGGTTTTTCGCTGCCGGTATGCGTATTTCGGTTTCCCGCATTCTAATTGTCACCGGGTACCGTACAACTGAACATAAGTCAGTCAAAAATATAGATATTGCTTTAAAATTTGGTTTGGGCATCGTCCATAGTTGGTTCTTCAATATATATTCTGGTTTTTTAATATATTTAAAAAGAAAACAAAATGTGATTTTTTTTTTAAATCCACAATTTTGTTTTATCCCAAATATATTTTTTTAAAAACCGGAAGATATATTGGAGAACCAAGTATGGACGATACCCAAACCCAATTTCAAAGCAATATCTATATTTTGGACTGACTTATGTCGTGTTTTACGCTAACCGTTGGAAATTAGAATGAGGGAAACCGCGTGACAGGCCAGCCCGGTAGCGGGCCCATTGACCCGCGCGGCGCTGGGGTCTCCAGCCGAACGCGCGGCGCTGGGGGGGGGGGTAAATTTTACCCCCCCCTCGTATCTTCCGAACCAATAACCGCAGCGAGACGCGCAAAGGGCGATCGCAAGCTCTCAACGACAAGAATCGAATGCATACTCGAAATTCTTAAAATAGGGTCACATGTCAGGTCACGGTCAGGTCAAATGTAAAATGTAAGTATTTGAGTTTTTGGGGCTATACTTTCCATCCAAAGCCTTATATTGCAACTATTATCTCACAAAGTGCTCCAGAGTGTATAATTCATTTCCCGCATAAGTAAAAGTGAAATTGTAAGCAAAGGTCAAGGTCAAGGTCAGGTCACACAAGGTCACAGGTCTACGAAAGCCATGCGACACATGTTGTATGGGTTATTTTACACGTATAATTCGATAGAAGCAAATATTTTCACAGCCTGACACCATATAATCGTCCTCAGGTCAAGGTCAGGTCACAATAAGGTCAAAATTTGAAATTGATTAATCTAAATAAACATTGCATGTTTCTAGACTAGTTTTGTCTTCGAAATACAGTGGTGGCATTTATTTGTCTGTATCTGGTCAGTAAAAGCCAAAAAACGCAATTTAAAAAAATGACGTCATGAGTTACTTGTTCTTAGAGAGCCATAAGTCAGTCAAAAATAAATACATTGCTTTGAAATTTGGTTTGAACATCGTTCATACTCGGTTCTCTAATATATCTGCCGTTTTTTTGAAAATCTTCAAACAAAAAACTTTTGTGGAAATTCTTCCCCAAAAATCAGTTTTTTGCATTTTTGGGGGTCAAAAACCCAAAATTTTGAAAATCTGAGATAGCCATGTCAAAGATAATGTTACTTCCCTTCTTTTGACGTTTTTCATTTGCAATTTGCAGTAACACGCTATTTTCTACGATTTTTCAAACATTTAACGTTTTTTCACCAAAAATGACATGGCATGACGTCACTAAAACGTCATTATCTGCCACAAATTTTCACGATTTTTTTAAAAAACAAAATGGCAGAAGACGTAGAATTGATGCACCATAAGCTACCGTAAGTTTCACTTTGATAACTGTGATAGTTGTCAAGTTATGGAGAAAATCCGGGAGGGGGGGGGGGGGGGTAAAATTTACCCCCCAGCGCCGCGCGGGTTAAGCGAGTGGTAGCAAGCTTGTATCGAAGGTGAGTGTCGCAGTGAGTGTCGCATGAAGGCTTTTTCAAAAATAACTCGCGTATTTATCGACCGATTGCAATGAAACTTTCAGTACCCTACTTTTGAATAATTTAACACATACCCTCACCTTTTGTTAAGTTCTATCCCCCATGACCCGTGACCTATGACCTGTGTATCAAGGTCATGCCAGGCGTAACTGGCGTCCCGTAGTATCGGTGCTTGTAACTTGTGCAGTTTCCGAGTGTTAGCTGCTCAGGAGCATATGCACATGTGGAGGTGTCAACAGGTGACATTTATGGTTTCCACTGAGATTGTGACCTCAGTTGACCTTTTCAGAGGTCCACCGAGGTCACTGATCTCCGATGACCTGATACGACTTTTTTGCCCTATGGCAGTTGCTAGGACATTTTGTGACGCTGATTTCAAATTTGGCATCCATTTTACATTGTTATATGTTCCACTGGGGTCATGCATTTTCACAGTTCAACCGAAGCCACTGACCTCCGATAACCTGAGATGACCTTTTTGAAATCTGGTAGTTTCTAGGACATTTTGTCCCGCTGATGTCAAATTTGGCATCCATTGTGCTTCGCTCGGATCGCTCGTGAAACGTCCATCCAGGCGTCTAACTGAAAGTATTTTGCTTGATATGTGGTAACATTCCTTGCCGAGGAGTTTTCATCGTGCGACACAAATTGCCCTAGATTCGTCGCGAGCGACAAATCTCGCCATTTGTAGACTTCTGTCGGACAGGAGACACAAGGATGTGCCGAAGCGTGGGGCAGGAACCAATGGTGCGTTAATATTCACAATACCTACAGCATGCTGATGACCAGCCAATAGACATAAGTTGCACTTGATGACCTTTTCTTCCTTGAATGTCATCATCACAGTAAGTACTGATCTGCAAATACCGCCATCACTCTCCGCCGGAGCCGTGCAAATACCGCCATCACTCTCCACCGGAGCCGTGCAAATACTGCCATCACTCTCCACCGGAGCCGTGCAAATACCGCCATCACTCTCCACCGGAGCCGTGCAAATACTGCCATCACTCTCCACCGGAGCCGTGCAAATACCGCCATCACTCTCCGCCGGAGCAAATACCACCATCACTCTCCACCGGAGCCGTGCAAATACTGACATCACTCTCCACCGGAGCCGTGCAAATACCGCCATCACTCTCCGCCGGAGCAAATACCACCATCACTCTCCACCGGAGCCGTGCAAATACTGCCATCACTCTCCACCGGAGCCGTGCAAATACCGCCATCGCTCTCCACCGGAGACGTGTAAATACCGCCATCACTCTCCACCGGAGCCGCACAAATACCGCCATCACTCTCCACCGGAGCCGTGTAAATACCACCATCACTCTCCACCGGAGCCGTACAAATACCGCCATCACTCTCCACCGGAGCCGTGTAAATACCACCATCACTCTCCACCGGAGCCGTACAAATACCGCCATCACTCTCCACCGGAGCCGTGCAAATACCGCCATCACTCTCCGCCGGAGCCGTACTGGCGAGCCGGTAAATATTCATCAAATCAATAGGTTTTAAAGTCAGGACAACGCATGAAACGTCCTTTTGCAGTTTGACTAAGGGCAATTACAAGCACTTAAGGCAATTAGCAGTCTCGCTTTGTTGAAGCAACGATAGGTGCATTTACATCTATTAGTATTATAAATCAGGAATGAACAAGGGTTCAGTTCAGGGTACAGAATGAACAGTTGGTAAATATTATATGTGGGCTGTTGTGGTGTTAATCGACAATAAATTTGCATCACATTACAAATATATTATTGAGAACGAGCTCGGCCGGGCCACGGATTTGTATTTTGTTTGTGGAGGAGGATGTATTCCTCTGAATTCAATATAAATGTTGCTCTTTGTGGAGCCGTGGACCCTCCTACTGTGAACGGCAGACTGCTTGGGACAATAATTTTCGCCGATAACTTTTGAAGGCAACAACTGGCATGAGCGAATTTCTGGCAATGGATTTTACAGACCCTGCGGCAATTTGTATTACTAATGTTACGGACGGCGGCCGCCTGGCGCCGCCCGTGACGGCTGACCCGAGGCCGGGTCGCGCGACCCGCCGCTGGCGGTGGGCCGGAGCGCACGGTTCGATGGCAGGGTTCGGAGGTGTCAAACTACGGGAGATGCATCATTCGAAAGCTGAGCTCACGCGGAAATCAGCGATGTACATTTTTCAAAAATCCATCGAGCGTTTTTTTTAATCGACATTTGTCCGAAATTGCGACCCTTTCGTTTGGCCAGGGCTATCGCGTATGGTATGGCGAAAATGCAGACCAATGACATGTCTATCGATTCGTCGTGCTCTGCACGCCAAGGTCTCATAGAATGCAAAGCCATTAGATGGTTTCGTTGGTTGCACGGCTGCATCAAAGCCAAGCGCTCCCGGTGCCGGCACTAAGGCGCACTCCCGCCCGCGCTCCACGCGCAGAATCGCCCCTCGCGACAGGCGAGCTGAGCACTGCGCGCCGCCGACCCAGCTTACGGAGCGGGCTCTCAGCCAGCCACGGACACACGGTGCATCTTATGTTGAAAACCTAGCTCTGTCCACTAGCCTAGCTATCCCAAGAGATCGTGACAAATTGCCAGCCTCCTCCGATCGTTACAAATGGTACTTTTGGACAATTGTATGCACCATATTTGCCTAGCATTGCCTCTGACCGGGACTGGCTGCCGGCCCGGCTCGGCCAGCTTCGAGTCTGTACACGATATGACGTCAGAGGCCACGGCGCGGCCGCCGCCTGGCGCCGACCGGCTGGCCGGTCAGGGTCAAGTCATGACCGGCGGCGGCCGCGCCATGGCCTCTGACGTCATATCGTGTACAGCCTCGAAGTTGGCCGGGCCGGGCCGGCGGCTAGTCCTGGTCAGAGGCTATGTTAGGCAAATATGGAGCATACAATTGTCTAAAAGTACCATTTGTAACGATCGGAGGTGGCTGGAAGTTTGTCACGATCTTCTTGGATAGCTAGGCCAGTGGACAGAGCTAGGTTTTTCAACATGCGATGCACCGGTTGTCCGTGACTGGCCGAGAGGCCGCTCCGTAAGCTGGGTCGGCGATCGCGCCGGCGATCGCGTGTCGCGCGGGGCGATTCTGCACGTGAGGCGCGGGCGGGAGTGCGCCTTAGTGCCGACACCGGGAGCGCTTGGTTTTTATGCAGCTGTGCAACCAACGAAACCATCTAATGACTTTGCATTCTATGAGACCTTGACGTGCAGAGCATGACGAATCGGTAGACATGCCATTGGTCTGCATTTTCGCCATACCATACGCGATAGCCCTGGCCAAACGAAAGGGGCGCGATTTCTGGCAAAATGTCGATAAAAGAAGGCGCTCGATGGATTTTTGACAAATTTGCATCGCTGAATTCCGCGTGAGCTCAGCTTTCGAATGATGCATCTTCCGTAGTTTGACACCTCCGAACCCTTCCAACGAACCGTGGGCGGGGCGCGGCCGGTCGGCAGTCGGGCGGACGGAGCCACTGCAGACGGACGCGCGTGGTGTTGGTGCTGATGGTGCCTTAAGCCCAGGCTACACTATGCGTGATTGTCGTGGAAATCACGCGCGTGTTCTCCGTGTTTGCAGAACTTGCTTGACGTCCGGGATCTGAAGGTCAAGCAAATCACGCAAGAGAAATGGATAAACCACTGTATTTTTTAATAGATAAACCACTGCATAAATATATATCAGCTTCAACACAAGTTTCAACACTCACAATTTGCTCCAACGCTTCTTCATTAATCTTCCGCCACGATACTCAGCACAAATTATTCAAGTTTAGGTCTAGTATAGACTACAATACGCGAAATCAAGCGAAGTTATACAAACTCTGCAACACGCAATCTCGGAAAACACGACAACAATTTCAGATTTTTTTATATTTTGCATCGTTCCGTCCGTGACGTGTCTGCGGAATTTCTTTGACGTTTCATCCGGGATCTGCGTGATGTGCCAGTGTAGCTCACCCATTGCATTTACTATCAGCTGAACTTGCTCTGTCACGCAAATCCCGACAGCACGGATGACGCCCGTGATTTTCAGGAAATCACGCATAGTGTAGCCTGGGCTTTAGCCCGCGGAAACGGCATTAGATAGCTGGAGACCAGCTCTATCAAAAGTATATCGGTCTTTTGTTTTGTCAGGTCAATATTGAGGTCACCTGAGGTCATCAAGGGTCAGATTTTCCAGTTTTAGGACTTCGCTCCATAAACCCCCAGATATCACATGAACTATGATAGCTAAGAACACACGAAAAAAAACAATGAAACGTTCTTGAACAATGCAATTACCGAAGTGGCATCACATTTTATCTCAGGTTAATAGTTAAGGCTCCATAGGTCATTAAAGGTCATAAAGGCTATTTTTTGGCAAAGCTGTTTTTATAAATAACATTTTACATAATGACGATAGGGAAGCAATGTTGACACCATCGTGTTTTTCTCATCAAGGCGCTTCGAATCATATTCAGGTTGATAAGGTCAGGTTAACAGAAATGTGACCTCGGGTCAAGGTCAAGTGGTGACCCAAGTGTGTCAAGTTATAGATTGGTAGACGTGTCTCGATGAGACAAACACATTAATACTGATTTCACTTCTTTATCTTCATTCTGTCGAGAGTTATATATACAAAGGTGTTGGTGACCTCGGATGACCTCGGCTGACCCTGTAGTGGTCATTGAACACAAATTGCACCTGGATAATCATGCATGGCCTATGATAAAATTATCCAGAAGGAATTGGGCTGATATCATGCGTATTCTCGGAATAGGAAGCATTTAAATATTTCCCCCATTGACATATAATGGGGAGGTCACCAAATTGGCCCGACCTATGGCCACCGATATACTAAATCCGAGATAACCGAATTGTAGGTATCTATGGCCTTGTGAAATCCTGTAAGTGTAAAACCGATCGGCTAACAACTGTGGCTGTGGTATGACAACAAACGTTTTGGAGGTGGGGTCACGTGGCCTGGTCTGGTGACCTGACCTGAGATGACCCGAGGTAAAACAAAATCAGACTATGTGGGTAATTGATGTCCGAACAGCTGTGCTAAATTCTGGGGAGCTGCGCGCTGCCGTTTTCCCGCTATTCAGGACAAACCACAGGGGGGGGGGGGGGGGGGGGCGGAAATAAATCCCCCGGCCGTGCGCGTGTTAATACAAGGATGGTAGAGGAAGTCTGCGTCTTCGAGTGCGCTTCAGCAAAACTAAGGTTGGGTATTATCGATGGAAGATTTAGAGCACTTCACATTCACTCGCAATGTTACAAATCATTCGAGCTCGGATGGAGGCTTACGCCCGGTCGCTCTGTATTCCCGCCCTTGACTCCGCCCACCACTCGCAACTGACCGGCCATGGCCGGGTCGGGCAGCGTCGGTTCAAGGTCAGCCAGGGCGGAGCTAAACTCTGACGTCAGAGTATGGTTCCGCCTTTCCACGATAGCCTCTACCCACTGATTAAATCCTCGATGCGAGTTTTAACATTACGAGTGAATGAAAAGTGCCCTAAATTTTTGTTTGACATTAATCGACCTTAATAATAAAATTGCCGCAGGGTCTGAAACGTCCATTGCGAGAAATTCGTTAATTCCAGCCGGTTTCTTCAAAGGTTATTGCCAAAAACCTAAGCGGTCTACCGTTCGCCGTAGGGACATTCCACGATAGATCGACCAAAAATAAAATAAAATTAACACCATCATATTTTATTTCTCTCTTTTATTTTGTCTAGGGGGTTACTATAGGCGGAGACGCCAGCTGTGCCAACGACAAAATTATCCGAGTAGCGGTTTTCAAGATATAGCCTCGGGAACTTTCGGAGGTCACTCATCAGGCTTACATTTGGCGGCTCGTAGTTCACAAACCATCATAGTTACGACATCAAACCTGTATATTGAAGAAACTTGGATTGAACCGAGTGACATTTTTGCAATCTCGGATTTGTTTTGGACACGTGACCGCTTGACCTATTTGTTGATGAGTAACCAGAACAATTCCTCAATTGAAAGTCGAATTTCCGTTTGAAGAAGATGCAAGCCTGGTCAATGTTCTTTCAGATAGACAAATATAAAAATCGACTTTCGGCATCCAAATAGGATTTTTGAGCCTTCTAATATGATAGTTCGAAAAAACACCATCATACTTAATTTCTCTCTGTAATTAGGTCTAGGAGGTTATCATAGGCGGAGAAGCCAGCTGTGTCAACGAAAAAAGAATCCGAGCAGCGGTTTGCAAGATATAGCCTCGGACACTTTTCAGAAGAGCGCCACCTAGAGACGATATTGGGAGACCCAAACATCCTATTTGGAGGTCGAAAACCATTTTTGTATTGGTCTATCTGTTAGAACATTGACCAGTTTTGAATCGCCTTCAAACGCAAATTCGACTTTCAATTGCGACATTTTCCTGGTCATTCATACCAAAATAGGTCAAGCGGTCACACGTCCCCAACAAATCTAAAAAAAATCCGAGATTGCAAAAATGTTCCTTGGTTCAATGCGAGTTTCTTGAATATCTAGGTTTCATGTCGTAACTATGATGGTTTGTGAAGTACGAGCCGACAAACGTAGCGAGCCGCTGAGTGACTTCCGAAAAGTGTCCGAAGCTATACCTTGAAAACCGCTGCTCGGATTATTTTTCGTTGTCACTGCTGGCTTCCCCGCCTATTATAACCACCTAGACCAAATTACAGAGATAAATTAAGTATGACGGTGTTTTTTAGATCTATCATATTAGAAGGCCCAAAATTCCTATTTGGAGGCCGAAAGCCAATGTTTGTATTTGTCTATCTGAAAGAACATTGACCAGGCTTGAATATTCTTTAAACGGAAATTCAACTTTCAATTGAGGAATTGTCCTGGTTACTCATCAACAAATAGGTCAAGCGGTCACGTGTTCCCCCCCCCCAAAAAAAAAAATGTCCCTTGGTTCAATGCAAGCTTGTTTGGTATACAGGTTTGATGCCGTATGATGGTTTGTGAACTACGAGCCGCCAAATGTAGGCCGCTGGGTGACCTTCGAAAAGTGCCCGAGGCTATATCTTGAAAACCGCTACTCGGATATCTTTTTCGTTGGAACATCTGGCTTCCTCGCCTATGATAACGCCCTAGACCAAATTACAGCCAAAAATAAAATATGGTGGTGTTATGCCTTGGTCGATCTATCGTGGAATGCCCCAGTAGGTGATGGACGATTACCAATTGTACAACTGCCTTTTGTATCATATGGTGTACTAACCACAGTGCCTCCCTCTACTTTCTATCTGCAGCTGATCAACAAGACCTGACTCGAGGTCTCCTCATCTCCAATAGACGAGATATTCGCCTGTGGAGCAGTGTCCATTCCTCCTGGCGTGAACCAGTTATTCTCGATGAGGTAAAGCAAATAATTATAATGCATTTTTATCGCATAACCATGTGCTGCATGTATCATTTTACATATGTAATGGTAGTAACCATCATCGGAATAGGTAATATCTTAAGGTTAAGTGCGTCTACATTGCAGAGTTTGGTTGAAGCATGTGAATTGGAGGATGGCACTGTTCTAAAAATGTTGTGAATATTTACCTACATAACTCAGTCTTTACGAATGATACCTGACACCTGGTTTGAACCGCGCCCCGCTGGGGAGGCAGAATCTGACCCCTCCCGGATGTTTCAATAACTTGCAAACCGTGATAAATATCAACGTCAAACTTTCAGTACCTTATAATTCATCCATTTTACGGCTTTTGACAACATATCGATGTAATCGGTGTAGTGTGTTGGGAGACAATGACGTTTTAGTGACGTCATGGCATGCCATTTTTGATGGAAAAACGATAAATGTTTGACAAATCATAGAAAATCGAATTTTGGACTAAATTACAAATACAAACGCTGCAATAAAGGAAATTAAATTATCTTCAAAATGTCTATCTCGGTTTTTCGAACTTTCGAGTTTTTGACCCACAAAAATAAAACAACTGTTTTGTTCGCAAAATTTCAACAAAATCTAACTTTTCAAAGTTATTAAAAAAACGGAATATATACTATAGAACCAAGTATGGACGATACGAAAACAAAATTTCAAAGTTATATCTTCATTTTTGATTGACTTATGGCTCCCAAGTATGAGTACCTCATGACTTCATTTTTTAAGTTGCGTTTTTTGTCTGTTAGTGACCAGATGCAGGTAACTAAATGCGATCACTGCATTTCTGAGACCGACCTGGTCTAGAAACATGCCTTTGTGATTTATATTAATACATTTCAAATTTTGACCTTGTGACCTGACCTTGACCCGAACTTCACCTAAGGGCCATTATATCCCGCGCCGTGCCGGTGCTCGGCGCCACCTTCGCCGTCCGGGGAGGGGGGTTCGACGCTCCCTCTAACTCGGCTCCTATGAGACGTAGACAAAAACCGAAAACATTGTTTGAAATCCCGTCAAAATGCATTCTGAAACAATTTCTGACATTTTGTTTTCTCAGGTCAATATTGAGGTCACCAGAGGTCATCATGGGTCAGATTTTCAAGTTTTAGGACTTCGCTCCAGAAACCCCCATATCACAGGAACTATATAATAGCTAGGAAGAAACGGGAAAAAAACAATGGAAAGCTCTTGAAAAATGCAATGGCTAAAATGTTCTCAAATTTGAGCTTGGGTCAATAATTCAAGCTCCAGAGCTCATCAAATGTCAAAAGGGCTATTTTGTTTTAGCAAAACAGTTTTCACAAATATATTTTTACCTATTAAAGATATAGCAATAATGTTGACGCCATCGTGTTTATCTTGCAAAGGCACTTCGTATCATATGCATGATGCCCAGGTTAGGTCAACTTAGAAATTTAACCTCAGGTCAAGGTCAAGTGGTGACCCAATTATATCATGTTGCACATTGGGAAACGTGACTCAACGAGACAAACACATCGGTGTCAGTTGCACTTCTCTATCTTGATTTTGTCGAGAATTATTGTCAAAAAAGTGTTGGTGACCTCGGATGACCTCATCTGACCCTGTAGGGGTCACTGAAAAAATTTGCAACTGGAATTCCAAGAATGGCCTATGATAAAATGATCCAGAAGGAAATGGGCTGATTTAACAAGTATCCTCAGAAAAGGAAGCATTTCATTATTTCCCCATTGACTTATAATGGGGAGGTCACGAAATTGACCCGACCTTAGGTCACCGATATACAAAATCCGAGATAAATGAATTGTAGGTACTTTTTCTCTTATGAAATGCTGTAAGTACGAAATCAATCGGTCAAAGACTGTGGCTGTGGTACGGCCTGAAGCAATTTTAGAGGTGGGGTCACGTGACCTGGCCTGGTGACCTGACCTGGCATGGTCCGAGGTAAAAAATCACACTATGTAGGTAATTGATGTCCCAACAGCTGTGCCAAAAATGTCAACGCTGCGAGCCGCTGTTCTTTTGCTATCCTCGAAAAACCTTAGGGGGGGGGGGCGTCTAAACGCCCCCCCCCCCCCCTCCCCCCGGAGCAGTGCGGGATATAGGGTTAGGTTGTGAACATGGCTACTACTGTGGAATTATACGTGTAAAATAACCCATAAAACATGCGTTGCATGACTTTCGTAGACCTCTTGCCAATAGTGACCTATCGTGACCTGACCTTGACCTTTGCTTTCAATTTCACTTTCCTTTATGCGGGAGATGAATTATACCATTGAGAGCAGTTTGTGCGATAATAGTCGCAATCTCAGGCTTTGAATGGAACGTATGGCCCATCAACCAAAATACCTCGATTTTTACATTTTACCTGGTCATGACCTGACATGTCACCTTGTTTTGAAAATTTCGCGAATGTTTTAGGTGTGTCTCATTGAGAGCTTTCGATTGCCGCCTTGCGCGTCTCGCTGATGTTATTGGTTCGGAAGATAACGAGGGGCAGAATCTGCCCGCAGTGTTCTGCTGAATACACTGCAGCGGGGCGCGGGTGGTTAATAACAGACCTTTCTATTTGGAGCGCCGGTAATGTTATATCATGCAGAGGTCTATTTTTTCGGTAACTTGGTAGCGAGTGTTGGCGACATATTTTTGTAAGTGAAGCGACAAATATTGGGCTTTGGGGAAGCTTATGCCGTTGTCGGAGGATCAGAACCCGGCAGAACCGAGCAATAGAATGGACCTTGTCCGTTACACTTGGTTGTGCGTCCCATTCTTTGTGAGCAAAAACAAAACGGGCAAGTTTTCGGAATATACAAATTGTGACTGGGCGAAATTTTACATTTTTGTTTACATGTTTACATTTACATTTTGTACATTTACATTTTGTACATTTTACACGTGAGGAAAACGGTCCCAGGCACAAGAAAATAAGTGATTACGCAACACAAAATATGCTTCATGGATTTCACCCACAATACAACACCCACAATACGCATTCTATGCTTGCAAGCAAAAATATCAACGAGTGGTTTTCTGGATCGTACAGACATAATCACTACCTGGTCGTAATGACATAATCATTAATAGCAGCCGCGTTTCTTTGGGGCGATCGGTTCTTCGCTGCCGGTATGCGTATTTCGGTTTCCCGCATTCTAATTGTCACCGGGTAGCGTACAACTGAACATAAGTCAGTCCAAAATATAGATATTGCTTTGAAATTTGGTTTGGGCATCGTCCATAGTTGGTTCTCCAATATATACTCCGGTTTTTGAATATATTTAAGAAGAAGAAAAATGTGATTTTTTTTTTTAATTTCCACAAATATTTTCCTCTCTCAAATATATTAAAAACCCGGAAGATATATTGGAGAACCAAGAATGGACGATACCCAAACTGAATTTCAAAGCCATATCTATATTTTGGACTGACTTATGTCGTGTTTTACGCTAGCCGGTTGCAATTAGAATGAGGAAAACCGCGCGACAGGCCAGCCCGGTAGCGGGCCGGTAGCGGGCCCATTGACTTACGTTAAGCGAGTGGTAGCAAGCTTGTAGCGAAGGTGAGTGTCGCAGTGAGTGTCGCAAGAAAGCTTTTTCGAAAATAACTCGCGTATTTATTAACCGATTGCAATTAAACTTTCAATACCCTACTTTTGCACAATGTGACACATACTTTCATCTTTTGTTAGTTATATTTCCTATGACTCGTGACCTATGACCTGTTTCTCAAGGTCATGCCAGGCGCAACTGGCGTCCCGTAGTATCGGTGCTTGTAACTTGTGCAGTGTCCGAGTGTTAGCTGCTCAGGAGCATATGCACAGGTGGAGGTGTCAACAGGTGACATTTATGGTTTCCACTGAGATTGTGACCTCAATTGACCTTTTCAGAGATCAACCGAGGTCACTGATCTCCGATGACCTGATACGACTTGTTTGCCCTATGGCAGTTGCTAGAACATTTTGTGACGCTGATTTCAAATTTTGCATCCATTTTACATTGTTATATGTTCCACTGGGGTCATGCATTTTCACAGTTCAACCAAGGCCACTGATCCCCGATAACCTGAGATGACCTTTTTGGATCTGGTAGTTTCTAGGACATTTTGAGACGCTGATTTCAAATTTGGCATCCATTGTGCTACGCTCCGCTTCACTCGTGAAACGACCATCCAGGCGTCTAACTGAAAGTATTTTGCTTGATATGTGGTGACAATCCTTACCGAGGAGTTTTCATCGTGCGACAGAAATTGCCCTAGATTCGTCGTGAGCGACAAATCTCGCAATTTATAGACCTCTGTTAGTATCATGATCCCCGCGGACGTTCGTCTGAACATCAGTAGATACCACTGTTTTGCGTATTAACCTTACATCGAACTTGTATATTTCCAGTTTGTTAAGGACGCGACCATAGTGGACTTCAATTTCGCTAGCCAGGAGGTGTGCTGGACCGATGTCTCTCTTCTCAAAATATGTTGCTCCCCGATAGTGAAGCAGTGGTCTACACCACCGGTAAGTCCACACATATATCGAGGTAAGAGGCCAATCAACATAATACTGTAATATTGATTAAGACATTTTGTATTTCATCTTAACCCTATTAGTGTCGGGGGAGGCTAAAACGACCCCCCCCCCCTCCCTCCTAAGGATTTTCCGCTCCTGCCCCAAACAAGTAAAGATACGGCCATCAAACTTTTTGACCTTTCCTAAATAATAGGCCTGTTTACAAAAACAAAAAATACATGGAAAAATACTTTCCTATGAATTGAGACTTTTTAGTTTTTTTGCTAGTGAAATTTCCCTAGATTTGATTATCTACTTCCTAACGCATGTAGTTGAATGCTGCGCAATGATCTCGAGGAACTATGGCAAAAACATACTCTTAATCACTAAGCTGGATTCGAATCTGACAGATGCAACCTGCGCATTTGCACCATTTCTTGAGCAAATCTCTCTAAAGCAAAGTGATATAGAAATTCGTAGCAGCCACGTCGCTGTAGCAGCCATTGTGCATTATTACGGCTCACATTCAACTACTACGAAAAAACACATTTTTCACGAGCACGAGCGCCATGTATTCAAGCCTATCGCTAGCAGGAGCGCCACCTGTCGGCGGTTACAGTCGCGCTGAGAGCAGCTCGCGGCTGATTGGTTCAAGCTTTAACCCGCGACTTACGGGGGGGGGGGGGCTATTTCCCCCTCCCGTTATTTTGCAATAACTCCTGAACGAACACCGATATCTTCACCAAACTTGCAGTACCTTCTCTCACATCAATTCTACACATGTTGAAAAAAGTAAAAATATGAGGTCATGATAGGTCAACAGGGAATGACGTTAGAGTGACGTCATGTTCTTCGGTTTTTGTTGCAAAATAATGGTTTGCGGAAAACACTGTCAAAGATACGATGTTTAATATAAACTCAATTGTCTTACATCAAATTACTGACAATAGGCCGGGCTATCAAACTGCCGTCTCGGATTTGTGATTTTTTTAAATTCAAAATATTGAGAAATCCAAATAATTTTTTCCTTGTTTTTACCAAATTTTCAAGAAAAAATCAGAATGATCCAAAAAACGGAATATATGTGATCGAGACGTGTGCGATGAATATGTGTACCTATTTTCAAGTTGATATCTTCAAAAATGACTAACTTATGACCTTTAAATGACCAAAATCGACCACCTCTCACAGCATTACTATGCTAAAAAAACGTTTTTCCGTTTTTGCTTTTTACTTCTATTTATATGGAGCAAACAATTTTCTAATGTCATTTTTCGCGTCCTAGACGAAAAACAAACATATAAACATGTGTTACAACGCCTATTGACCGTAATCTGCAGTTTGACCTCGTGACCTCGGATGACCTTGACCTGACCCAAGGTCATAAACAGCTTAGAAAGGTACGTAGAAGTGTCAGACACACGAATCATACCGATTTATCGACAGCTTATGCGTTTAATATCGCAATTTTGCTCGACAATTCCATCCATCGAGACCTTCCGACACGGTCAAACATTTTGTACTTGACCTGACCTGTGACGTGATCGGTGACCCCGAGGTCACAAATATTACGTTTCCCTCGATAAATTTCCAAGGGCTATCGAATGCCGTTTGAATTTTTACATTCAGTCCAGTAGTTCCGGAGATCCGAGGGGGGGGGGCAAAAAATAGCCCCCCCCCAGTAAGTCGCGTTATGAAATATACCCCAGTAACTCGCGGGTTAACCGACGACCAGGCACGTAGCCAGGATTTCGTCCAGGGTGGGGCGGCTCCTCGAAAGGGCCCCTTCTCGAGCCTTGAAAGGGCCCCTTCCCAAGCGTTGAAAGGCCCTCCCCCAAAAAAAACGCATGAAAAGGCACGTTTTAGGGCTGGAAAATGCAGTATGGCAGGTATGGCATGGGCCATACCAACGTTTAGGAACTGGAGTTAGCAAACTGCCACATCAACTTTGGAACCAGCGACACGAATTTGGAATCAGCTATACCAACTTGGAATATTTTTTTAAGCTCAAGACCTGGAACTCTTAAACAAATTGCGCCGCGGAGCTGCGCGAAAATTTTGAGTAATATGCCCTGGGTTGCATTCTCATCAATGCGTCGCATTGCGTATGGTGCGGACCTCTAAAATTGCTATATTGTGCGTTTAAAAGTGCGGGGAAAAAGTGCTAAAGTGAACTAGTTTGCCCAATAATATAGGAAAGTAGCAACATAACACATAAATGCGCCGAGAAACTGACCGTTTTTTTCCTAACCCGCATTTGTTGTGTGCATGCAGATGTCTGCTGGCACACAGCGTGTCCACCACTTGATTACGTGTCATTGCTCGAGCTGTTTGGCTGCGCATCGGTCAGGTCGCGTTTCGTTCGGTCCGATCTAATGTTCATGCGCTCAGTATTCAGCGGCAACATAGACTGCCCTGATATTGTGGCAACGCTCCCGCTGTCAGCACCAAGTCGACGTACGCGGCGCCCCGAGCTCTTCCATGTACCTCGTGGAAGAGTTGACTCTGTAAAGAGGGGCTTCTTGATTCGTCTCCCGCATCTCTTTAACTCGCTCACACACAGCAGCCCTCAGACGGATTTATTTATGCCGTCTCGTACCCTTAGGTCTGACATCACGAAGTTCGCTGATGTTCAGGGCACATACTTGAGTTAAGGTCGCTGCTGTGAGCTGTGTCCCGTGATCGGTCATTGGCTTTAAGTTGCACTTGTCTATTTTAGGTCTTTTGCCTGTACCAGCGCTATATCTACACGTTTATATTTACTTTTACCGGCGCTTTTATGTATTTGTCTATTTTTAGGTTTTTGCCTGTATCAGCGCTTTATTTACACGTTTGTTCCTACTTTCACTGGCGATTTTAATCGCCTTTTATGTATTTATTTTATGCTGCTGTGTTTACTATGCAGTATAGTTGTGTTCTCTTATTGTATGTACCATGTGCACTCATGTAGTTTGTGAATGTTTTAATTTCCTGTTGCATGAGGCAGCATGACTGCAACCGTAAGTGGGCCCTGTGCCCGTGGTTGTTGACTCAATAAATAAATAAATACATAAATATAATTGCATTTGTAGTTAAATTGCGCCGCGGAGCGGCGCGAAAATTTTGAGTTTTATTCCCTGTACAACAGTATTCTTACTGTTGAAAGGCCCAAGGTCCTTCAGATCGTCTAGGGGCCCCTCTGACCTTTTCTACGCCCTTCCCACCTGTTCAGGGACTCATCTGGGATCCGCGAAGCGAAAAGACATGCTGTGGAGTGGGTGATATATATAATACAAAGAGGGCTTACTCTACAGGAAACAATAAAATCGGATCTTTCGGGTATATTGTAGCACCCTGACGAAGGGTGTTACAATATACCGGAAAGCTCCGCTTTTAATATTTGTATTGTGGAGTAAGACCTCTTTGTATTTAATCTTCATCTGGGATCTCTTAGTGCTTTGACCCTTCCGGTCTCACCAGAGACTCCTCTGACCTTCCAAGAAGCCCCTCTTGTGTGTCAAGGGACCCATTCGGTCTGTTCAGAGGTCCTTCCAACCTGGCCAGGGACTGCACTGGCTGCTTTGTCGCCCTGCCGACATGCTCAGGGGCAGGGGCGGCGGATTGCAGGGCGCAGGGTACCCAAAATCCCTCCCCCTCAAATGAAAATCCTGGGGAGGGGAAGGGTCATGTTGCCCCGAGATTGAGCAGGCTAAAATCTGGGGGGGGGGGGGGCAAAACTACCCTTTGCCCCCCAGGATTTTCGACTGGGGGGAATTTTGGGTACCCTGCTCCCGCAATCCGCCGCCCCTGCTCAGAGGCCCCTCCGACCTGCCCAGGGGCTCCTCTAGTCTGGCTAGGAACTCATCCGGCATGTTCAAGGGGCATTCCGACCGGCCCAGGGACGTTTTCGGTCTGGCCAGGGGCCCCTCTGACTTGCACAAGAGCCCCTCCGATCGGCCCAGCAACTCTTCTGGTCGGCCTGCGCTGGCTGCTTTGTCGCCCTGCCGACATGCTCAAGGGCCCCTCCGTCCTGGCCAGGGGCCACTTCGGCATGTTCAGGGGCTCTTCATACCCGCTCAGGGGTCCTTTCGGTCTGGTCAGGGGCCCCTCCGATCTGCGCAGGGGCCCTTTTAACTTTCCAGGGGCCCTCTGGTCTCTCCAGGGGCCCTTTAACCTTCTAAAGGGCCCTTCCGACCTGGCAAGGGACTGCGCTGGCTGCTTTGTCGTCTTGCGACATGCTCCGAGGGCCCTCCGACCTGCCCTGGGGCCCCTCCGTGCTGGCTACGGGCTCATTCGGCATGTTAAGGGACCCTTCTGACCCACCTAGGGGCCCTTTCGGTCTGGTCAGGGCCCCTCTGACCTGCACAGGGGCCCTCTTAACTTCCCAGGGGCCCTATTAACTTCCCAGGGGCCCTCCAACCTGCTCAGGTGCCCATATGACCTGGCAAAGGACTGCGCTGGCCGCTTTGTCGCCCTGTGGACATGCTCAGGGGCCTCTCAACCTGCCCAGGGGCCCCTCTGTGCTGACTAGGGGCCAATTCGACGTGTTCAGGGGGCCCATTCGACGTGCTCAAGGGGCCCTTTGACCCGCTCAGGGGCCCTTTCGGTCTTGCCAGGGGCCCCTCTGACATGCACAGGGCTCTTTTGAACGTCCAAGGGGCCCTCTGGTATTTCAGAGAGGGCCCTGGTGGCCCTAAAGGGCCTCTGAAGTCCTCTAAACTCTCTAAAGACCACGCTTCGTGTAGTAAAGAGCCTATGATACCGCGCTTCGCGCGGTCTCGTCGACCCTTTTCGGCGCGCTGCGCGCGCCGAAAAGGGTCGACGGCCGCCCCGCCGCACTCCCCTTGGCTACGTGCCTGCCGACGACCAATCAGAATTGGCGAGGCATCCACCTTCTCAAGGTATGGTAGTTGTACAGGTATCGACAGCGTGTTTGGAATCATCAACCAAGTTAAGGAGAAAATTGCCACCGGCTGGTACTTAGGGAGACATACATAAGTCAGTCAAAAATATAGATATTGCTTTGAAATTTTGTTTGGGCATCGTCCATACTTGGTTCTCCAATATATCTTCCGGTTTTCAATATGCTTGAGAAGTTTGATTTTGTGGTAATTTTTACCCCATTTTTTTCAATTACAAAATCGAAATGTGCAAATATATAAAAAAAAACGGAAGATATATTGGAGAACCAAGTATGGACGATGCCCAAACAACATTTCAAAGCAATATCAATATTTTTTTTACTGACTTATGTCTCCCTAAGTACTAGCCGGTGGCAGTTTCCTCCTTAACTTGGTTGATAATTCCAAACACGCGTATTGACCGAGCTTATAACACGCGCCCTGGAGGGAGGAAGGCGGGGGAGCGAAATCAGCCGGTTTTTCGAGGATATCGCAAAAACCGCGCCGCGCAGCGCCACCGTTTTTTTCACACCTGTTAAGCAATTAACTTCCCACATAGTTTAACATTCTTGACCTCGGGTCATTTCAGGTCAGTTCACTAGACCAGGTCACGTGATGACCTCAACTCCAAAACGTTTGCAGTAGTACCACAGCCACAGTTTTGGGACGATCGGTTTTAATCTTGCAGGATTTCATAAGGTCATATATACCAACAATTTGTGTGTCTCGGATTTCTAATATCAGTGACCTAAGGTCAGGTCAATTTCGAGACCGCCAACACTGTTTTTGCCAATAACTATCGACATAATGAAGATAGAGAAGAGAAAATGGCACCAATCTGTTTGTCTCGTAGATACATGTCTCCCAATGTGCAACATGACCAACTTGGGTCACCATTTGACCTTGACCTGAGGTCAAATTTCTCAGTTAACCTAACCCGGTCACTATTAATATTATTCGAAGCGCCTTGACGAGACAAACACGATGGCGTAAAACAACTGCTTTATTTTTGTTAGGTAAAAAGTAATTCGCGAAAAACAGTTTTGCAAAAAAATCACCTTTTGACATTTGATGACCTGATTGCATTTTGCAAGGGTTTTCGATTGTTTTCCGTTTGCTGCTAACTATCATAGTTCCCGAGATATTTAGGGGTGTTCGAAGCGAAGTCTTGAAAGCTTGAAAATCTGAC
Source organism: Chirona hameri (assembly GCA_036785665.1). Lineage (NCBI taxonomy): Eukaryota > Metazoa > Arthropoda > Thecostraca > Balanomorpha > Balanidae > Chirona > Chirona hameri. The sequence continues at coordinate 36,057 of JAXIVJ010004511.1, forward strand.
CCTTGATGACCTCTGGTGACCTCAATATTGACCTGAGAAAAAAATGAAAGAAATACTTTCGAAAGAACTTGTCTTGAGCTATCTAACGTCGTTTTCCGCTTGTCGCTACGTTGCGTGGTTTTCGAGATAATAGGGGGAGAAATCCGCCCCCCTCCAGGGCGCGTGATAAGCTACCATATGTGAGACATTCAGGCATACTCTGGAGAAATATGATTAATGAACACCTAACATCCAGAACATAGTTTTCCCAAAAGTCATTGAATAACATGTAACACATCCTATGGAACTTGCGAGTAGGTAAACAAATATTAAACATAGCATATGCAAGAGTACCTTTGTGTACTCTCGTGCTTAAACAGCAGTTTTTAAACAGACTAAACCAATCTTTTGAGGCTAGGGAAATTTCATTAGAAAAACCTAAAAAGTCTCAATTAATAGGACATTACTTTCCTAGGAATTGAGTATTTTTATGTTATGTAAACAGGCCTATTCATTGGGTACATTTTGGAACAATTCTAAACAAATTTCAGCTCACCAGGGGTGGCTTCAGGCGTGTTTTTTTTTGTTGTTGTTGTTGTTGGGGGGGGGGGGGGCATGTTTTGGTGTTCATTCAGCGTGTCTCGGCTTTCAAAGGGAATCAATTTCCATTCTCCAACCGTTGTAAATACGAGCTTACGACTTTCACACATTTTTTGGCTGCTCTTTGTAGACATGTTTATCTTCTTCTTCTTTTTTGTTGTTGGTGGGGGGGGGGGGGGTTGGGGAGGGGCGGATTGCGCATGGGCGCCTCCAGGGACGAATTTTGAAAGGTATTTTGGGTCACTTGCATTACATGGAAATCTGACAGATAAGAATTGCAAACTCAGGGAACCTTCTTAGCTATCCTTTGCACACCGGGTGCGATTTTTCTATTTTTGGGTTACCCACAGGCGACTCCAGGGACGGATTGTTTTGGGCATGTGTTTGAACGTTGACTCCGTACACACATTGTGTTTAGTAACTCAAAACGTTATTTTGCAGTCGGTTATTTCGTGCAATATCATCTGCATGGATCACAATTGTATTTTGTGGCATAGACGGTCGCAGGGGTGGGACGCAAGTGCATGGCCCAATATTACGGGCTGCTCCAGGGATGAAATTAGGGGGGAATTGTTGACCCACGATGTGTAACTACATAGCAAAATATATCAACTTGAAACTTAATGACCGGTTTTGGCAATGCCTTGCTCACCATTCCATTTTTTTTTGTATTTGATTGCCCAAGGGCGACTCCAGGGACGGATGTTTGGGGATATTTGTTTGACTCCGTACACACACATTGTGCTTAGTGCCCCAGAGCGTTATTTTGCAGTGAGTAATCTCATGCAATATCGTCTGCATGGACAGCGGTGGTAAAAGTGCTTTGAGTGGCCCCGACCAAAAGTGGCACATACAAAAATGACCCCAGCACAGCTGGGGTCATTTTTTACTTCACATGAATACCCTAACACCTGGCTGCATGCTCACATCATCCCTATATTTTAACCAGCGCCGTGTCGGGGGGGGGGGGGGAGTAGACACACACACTCAGGTTTTTCGCGGATAGCGGAAAAAGGCAACGCGCAACGCCGCCATTTTTGGCACAGCTGTTTGTGCATCAAATTTACACATTATGTAAACAAAAACTCCTCGGTTCATCTTAGGTCAGGTCACCAGACCAGGTCACGTGATCCCACCGCCCAAAAACACTTGTGGTCGTACCACAGTCACAGTTTTGAGATGATCGGTTTTACACTTACAGGATTTCATAAGGTCACATATATCTACAATTCGTTGATCTTGAATTTGTAATATCTGCGACCTAAGGTCGGTTTAATTTCTTGACCTCCCCGTTATAAGTCTAAGGCGAAATATTCAAATGCTTTCTATTCTAAGGAGACGCAAGATAGCAGTCTAATTCCTTCTGGATCATGGTTTTATAGGAAATTCTTGATGACTTAGGTGCCATTTTTGTTCAGTGACCCCTACAGGGTCAGCCGAGGTTATCCGAGGCCACCAACAGTTTTACGTCAATAACTCTCGAAATAATGACGATAGAAAAGTGAAACCGACACCAATGTGTTTATCTCGTCGCGGGACGTTTTACCATATGCAACATGACCTACTTGGGTCACCACCACTTGACCTTGACCTGAGGTAACATTTGTAAGTTGACCTGACCTGGTCAAAACTAAAATGAGTCGAAGCGTCTTGACGAGACAAGCACGATGACGTCAAAATTATTTCCTTGTCGTTATTAGGTAACAATCTATTCGAGATAACTTTTTTGAAATAGCCTTTTTAACATTTGATGAGCTCTGGAGCTTTAACTATTTACCTGAGCTCAAATACGACGAAACTTAAGCGATTGCATTTTTCAAGAGACTTCCATTGCTTTTTCCGTGTCCTCCTAACCATCATAGTTCCTGTGATATCGGGGGTTTCTGGAGCGAAGTCCTAAAACTTTCAAATCTGACCTTTGATGACCTCTGGTGACCTCAATATTGACTTCAGGAAAACATATCTGAAAACTTTCGAATGTGCTTTTCAAGAGCTTTTGAACGTTTTTATCTGCGTCTTTATAGTCCTTTTATTTTTCGAGTTAGAGGGTGGGGCCCCAAGACAATCGAATCCATTGTCCTGACGATGGACCTCCATTGAAAATGCACTAGCACCCCGCCCCCGCCCCCGGGGAATCTATTGTCCTGATTTCCCGCGCCGTGCCGGGGAGGGGCGTTTAGACGCCCCCCTAAGGTTTTTCAAGGATAGCGAAAAAACGGCGACGCGCAGCGCCACCGTTTTTGGCTCAGCTGTTAAGGTATCAATTGCACACATATTGTTAAAAAATTGACCACGGGTCATCTCAGGTCAGCTCACCAGGCCAGGTCACGTGATCCCACCTCCAAAAAAGTGTGCGGTCGTACCACAGCCACAGTTTTTGACCGATCGATTTCGTACTTACAGGATTTCATAAGAGTATAGTACTTATAATTCGTATATCTCGGATTTCTTATATCGGTGACTTAAGGTTGGGTCAATTTCGTGACCTCCCCATTATAAGTCAATGGGGAAATATTCAAATGCTTCCTTTTTTGAGAATACGCATATCAGCCCAATTCCTTCTGGATCATGCTATTATAGGCCATTCTTGAAGACCCAGGTGCATTTTTGGTTCAGTGACCCCACGTGTTGAATCTATCGTCCGATTTTTTTTTATTTCGTCGGATTTTGTTTTAATGTAATTTATTGTTATTGGCAATCAAGAGCTGAAACGCAACTGCTAATTAAAAAAAAATGTAAATGTACATACATACTGGCGTGATGAATATGATGATTAAGTGAATAATACATCTGAAGTGGTTTTGAACATCAGTATTTCTAAGGACATGATCGCTTAGTACATTTTCACAGGAATGACATGGTAATGATTCTTGCTGGCATTTTGACCCCCGATTACTTCATGAGAAAGAGCATTTTGTCTCCGACCTTATCCATAAGGACAGAACACTTTACCACCCCTGTGCATGGATCACAATTGTATTTTGGGGCATAGGTGGTCCCAGAGGTGGGAGACAAGACCATGGCCCAACGCTACAGGCGGTACCAGGGATGAAATTAGGGAGGAATTGTGGACCCATGGTGTTACACTACATAGCAGAAGATGTCAAGTTTAAACTTGATGACCTGCTATAGCAATGCCTTGCGCACGTTCCATTTTTTTCTACTTCTTTCTTTTTCCGTTGCCCCAGGGCGACGCCAGCGACAGATTTTTTGGAGGCAAGCAGAGTGTCTGGATTCATCTCACGTCATCAACAACGACGGCAGAGCGCACGCCAGGGCCGTGCGGCGGCGCCCTCGTACCGGCACGAATGTGCGTCGCCTCCCGCCCTCGAGGGTTTATTGCCCTGGGGGGGGGGGGGGGGGGGGAGCGCCAATTTATCCCAACAGCAGTGGTATCTCCAGCAATCAGTCAAATGGGAGAACCCGAGCACACTAGTCTCTAGGTCAAAGAAAAACATGCAAACATCGTTTATCCAGCAAAGCGACGCGCTAAAAAGCTTGTTCAGCGAGCAACAAGAGCTTCCTCGATGCACCTCCCATTCCCCTCCTGAGCATGCCACTGCAGGAATGAAAAACACCATTATTTACTTTTCCTGCATACACATGGAACTATAAGCAGCCAAAATAGAAATCAAATCGGCAACAATATTATAGTAACATCTTTAGATACCCCCTTTTGAATTGCCTGGGGACGCCATTGGGTTTATTTTTCAAAATCTTTAAAAGGATTATATGTTAGAGCATACAATTAGGTGGTGAAATACATCGACATGAAACATTGCGTTCAAACAACGTATCATGGTAAACAATCTACAATGCATGTCCCCACAACAATGCATGTCCCCCTCCCCATTTTTTTTTGCTACGTGTATCCGCCGATGGCAAAATGTTGCATATTTGTGAATATAAGAATGTAGTTCAAGCTGCAAGGAATCGAATGCCGCTTTCCCGGAGTAAATCAGTTCAGCGGTTTTCGAGATACGAGTGTGTGCGTGCGTGCGTGCGTGCGTGCGTGCGTTTGCGTGTGTGTGTGTGTGGGGGGGGGGGCGACACTTTGGAATCCCTTTGAGCTCGACAGTAATAGGTTTAATGGGATTGTATAACTCGTTGATGTTTTAACGCTAAGATAATTTTTGGTTGGCATTTAAATAACACAAATGAATGCTTTAGGGCATCCAAATAACACGTAAAACACGATTACTAATGGTCGTGCAATTATGATTCGACGCATCTCTCAGAAATTCAACCAACAATTCAGCTAGTGTTGTTTGACATTAACTGCGTGGATTTATGTAGATACTACTTTGCATTTTAACATACTGAGATGGTCTGAAAGGCAGCACGGGTGCACTTATTGTGATCTATCAAACTGGCTGAAATGTTGCAAAATAAATCACAACAGGCAGCTGCAATTTTACTATCCCTTTTATCCTCCCTCCCCCAATGAGCCGTCGCAGACTGGAACTTTGTGCTCGGTACCTGTCAGATCTGCCGTTGGGCTGTGTTCTGTAATCTGTATCCTTCGTGATCCGCTGACCTGACGGCACTGACACAGGCTGTGTTTTCTGACAGCGTTATGTGGTCAGCAGTGGCCTGGACAGCCCTGGGGGTCTGGCCGTGGACTGGATCACGGATACCCTGTACTGGACTGACAGCGGCATGGACCGTATTGAGGTGGTCAGTCTCAGCGGCTCTGACAGGCGTGTCCTCTTCTGGGAGCAGCTGGACGAGCCCCGCGCCATCGTGCTGATGCCCTCCGAAGGGTGCGTTCGGACTGCATTGGGACTGCCGACCAACCAGTTCGCTGCCTCTAGTCTGGTGGTGTTAGCTGGTTCTTATGCTGTGTAAAAAACATGTTTCGTATTATATTGCTGTTGGTCAAGTGTCAAGTGTCAATCAAGCTCATTCAATTGTTCTTTCAATTTGTCAATTCCAGTAGTCAGCATTGCAACTACAAGTTATGCTCTTCCACTATTGTCTTCAATCACTGACTGCATAGTTGTGTTCTGATAGTTGCTCGTAAAACGTATCCCTCGCGTGACGATTACAGAGTTATGTTCTGATAGTTGCTCGTAAACGTATCCCTCGCGTGACGATTACAGAGTTATGTTCTGATAGTTGCTCGTAAAACGTACCCCTCGCGTGACGATTACAGAGTTATGTTCTGATAGTTGTTCGTAAACGTATCCCTCGCGTGACGATTACAGAGTTATGTTCTGGACTCGCGTGAAGATTACAGAGTTATGTTCTGGATTCGCGTGACGATTACAGAGTTATGTTCTGGACCGACTGGGGCAGAGAGCCGAAAATTGAGCGAGCCAGTATGGACGGCGACCCCGAGTCTCGCACGGTGTTAGTGAAAGACAACATTCAATGGCCCAATGGTATCACGGTGGACCATGAAACAAAGGTTCGTGCGCAATTTGTGCCATGTGCATGTACTCTGTGATGTGCAATTCCAGTCATCTCAGTGCTATTTGTATGCCCAGTGTTTGCTTTCTGACGAACAGCAAGATCTCTTTTAACACGCGCCCTGGAGGGGGGGGGGGCGAAATGCGGCCACCCCTCCGGTTTTTCGAGGATAACGCTAAAACTGCGGCACGCAGCGCCGCCGTTTTTTGAACACCTGTTCAGCCATGAACTTTCCACACTATGTAAAATTCTTGACCTCGGGTCATCTCAGGTAAGTTCACCAGACCAAGTCACGTGATAACCTCAACTCCAAAACGTTTGCAGTAGTACCACAGCCACAGTTTTAAGACGATCGGTTTAAATCTTGCAGGATTTCATAAGGTCACAGATGCCAATAATTTATTTCTATAAGATTTCTAATATCGGTAACCTAAGGTCAGGTCAATTTCGTGACCGCCAACACTGTTTGGTCAATAACTATCGATATACTAGGGATAGAAAAGCGAAAATGGTACCAATGTGTTTGTCTCGTCGAGACACGTCTCTCAATATGCAACATGACCAACTTGGGTAAACACTTGACTTTGACCTGAGGTCAAATTTATCAGTTGACCTAACCCGGCCACCATCAAAATGATTCAAAGTGCCTTGAAAAGACAAACACGATGGCGTAAATACCATTGCTTTATCTTTATTACGTAAAAGGTTATTTGCAGAAACAGTTTTCCATAAAATCACCTTTTTGACATTTGATGACCTCTGGGCTCTGTAACCTAAACTATTGACCTGAGCTCAAATCTGAGTAAACCTATTTCAATTACAGTTTTTAAGGGCTTTCGATTGTTTTTTCTTTCGTTTGCTGCTAACTATCACAGTTCCCTAGATATGTGGGGGTGTTCGAAGCGAAGTCCTGAAAACTTGCAAATCTGACCCTTGATAACCTCTGGTGACCTCAATACTAACCTGATAAAAAATAAACGAAATACTTTCGAAAGAACTTGTCTCGAGCTATCTAACGTCGTTTTCTGCTGGTCGCTACTTTGCGTGGTTTTCGAGATTATAGGGGGGGGGGGCGAAATCTGCCCCCCCCTTCCAGAGCGTGTAATTATCAGAGGCCCTCCAGGGCGCGTGTTAGGTTCTATCGTTGAATGTGTGTTAGTATTAGCTGTAGCACCAACAGTCAGTGAGCTATAGGCGGTATAGCTTCAATCTGCCTGCGTTCACAGAACATATGACAATCTGATAACGACCAATGAGCTCCAATACTTCCCTGCAAACCCATGCAATGTCCGCCAACACAGCTGCACCACTGCCCCGCTGCACCCCGGCTGCCCCGCTGCACCCCGGCTGCCCACAGTGGTTGTACTGGACAGAGGCCAAACGCTCTGCGCCGGGCATCTGGGCGCAGAGGACGGACGGCACCGGGCGTCGTCTGGTGCTCGAGGGTGGCACGCACCTGGTCCAGCCATTCTCCGTCACCCTGGACGGGGACACCCTCTACTGGACGGACATCGGATCGGGGTAATAATGGACGGGGACACCCTCTACTGGACGGACATTGGCTCGGGGTAATAATGGACGGGGACACCCTCTACTGGACGGACATCGGCTCGGGGTAATTATGGACGGGGACACCCTCTACTGGACGGACATTGGCTCGGGGTAATAATGGACGGGGACACCCTCTACTGGACGGACATCGGCTCGGGGTAATAATGGACGGGGACACCCTCTACTGGACGGACATTGGCTCGGGGTAATAATGGACGGGTACACCCTCTACTGGACGGACATCGGATCAGGGTAATAATGGACGGGGACACCCTCTACTGGACGGACATCGGCTCGGGGTAATAATGGACGGGGACACCCTCTACTGGACGGACATCGGCTCGGGGTAATTATGGACGGGGACACCCTCTACTGGACGGACATTGGCTCGGGGTAATAATGGACGGGGACACCCTCTACTGGACGGACATCGGCTCGGGATAATAATGGACGGGGACACCCTCTACTGGACGGACATTGGCTCGGGGTAATAATGGACGGGGACACCCTCTACTGGACGGACATCGGCTCGGGGTAATAATGGACGGGGACACCCTCTACTGGACGGATATCGGCTCGGGGTAATAATGGACGGGGACACCCTCTACTGGACGGACATCGGCTCGGGGTAATAATGGACGGAGACACCCTCTGCTGGACGGACATCGGATCGGGGTAATAATGGACGGGGACACCCTCTACTGGACGGACATTGGCTCGGGGTAATAATGGACGGAGACACCCTCTACTGGACGGACATCGGCTCGGGGTAATAATGGACGGGGACACCCTCTACTGGACGGACATCGGCTCGGGGTAATAATGGACGGAGACACCCTCTACTGGACGGACATCGGATCGGGGTAATAATGGACGGGGACACCCTCTACTGGACGAACATCGGCTCGGGGTAATAATGGACGGGGACACCCTCTACTGGACGGACATTGGCTCGGGGTAATAATGGACGGGGACACCCTCTACTGGACGGACATCGGATCAAGGTAATAATGGACGGGGACACCCTCTACTGGACGGACATCGGCTCGGGGTTTTAATGGACGGGGACACCCTCTACTGGACGGACATCGGCTCGGGGTAATTATGGACGGGGACACCCTCTACTGGACGGACATTGGCTCGGGGTAATAATGGACGGGGACACCCTCTACTGGACGGACATCGGCTCGGGGTAATAATGGACGGGGACACCCTCTACTGGACGGACATTGGCTCGGGGTAATAATGGACGGGGACATACTCTACTGGACGGACATCGGCTCGGGGTAATAATGGACGGGGACACCCTCTACTGGACGGATATCGGCTCGGGGTAATAATGGACGGGGACACCCTCTACTGGACGGACATCGGCTCGGGGTAATAATGGACGGGGACACCCTCTACTGGACGGACATTGGCTCGGGGTAATAATGGACGGGGACACCCTCTACTGGACGGACATCGGCTCGGGGTAATAATGGACGGGGACACCCTCTACTGGACGGACATCGGCTCGGGGTAATAATGGACGGAGACACCCTCTACTGGACGGACATCGGATCGGGGTAATAATGGACGGGGACACCCTCTACTGGACGGACATCGGCTCGGGGTAATAATGGACGGGGACACCCTCTACTGGACGGACATCGGCTCGGGGTAATAATGGACGGGGACACCCTCTACTGGACGGACATCGGCTCGGGGTAATAATGGACGGGGACACCCTCTACTGGACGGACATTGGCTCGGGGTAATAATGGACGGGGACACCCTCTACTGGACGGACATCGGCTCGGGGTAATAATGGACGGGGACACCCTCTACTGGACGGACATCGGCTCGGGGGTAATAATGGACGGGGACACCCTCTACTGGACGGACATTGGCTCGGGGTAATAATGGACGGGGACACCCTCTACTGGACGGACATCGGCTCGGGGTAATAATGGACGGGGACACCCTCTACTGGACGGACCTTGGCTCGGGGTAATAATGGACGGAGACACCCTCTACTGGACGGACATCGGATCGGGGTAATAATGGACGGGACACCCTCTACTGGACGGACATCGGATCGGGGTAATAATGGACGGAGACACCCTCTACTGGACGGACATCGGCTCGGGGTAATAATGGACGGGGACACCCTCTACTGGACGGACATTGGCTCGGGGTAATAATGGACGGGGACACCCTCTACTGGATGGACATCGGCTCGGGGTAATAATGGACGGGGACACCCTCTACTGGACGGACATTGGCTCGGGGTAATAATGGACGGGGACACCCTCTACTGGACGGACATCGGCTCGGGGTAATAATGGACGGGGACACCCTGTACTGGACGGACATCGGCTCGGGGTAATAATGGACGGGGACACCCTCTACTGGACGGACATCGGCTCGGGGTAATAATGGACGGGGACACCCTCTACTGGACGGACATCGGCTCGGGGTAATAATGGACGGGGACACCCTCTACTGGACGGACATTGGCTCGGGGTAATAATGGACGGGGACACCCTCTACTGGACGGACATCGGCTCGGGGTAATAATGGACGGGGACACCCTCTACTGGACGGACATCGGCTCGGGGTAATAATGGACGGAGACACCCTCTACTGGACGGACATCTCGGATCGGGGTAATAATGGACGGGGACACCCTCTACTGGACGGACATCGGCTCGGGGTAATAATGGACGGGGACACCCTCTACTGGACGGACATCGGCTCGGGGTAATAATGGACGGGGACACCCTCTACTGGACGGACATCGGCTCGGGGTAATAATGGACGGGGACACCCTCTACTGGACGGACATCGGCTCGGGGTAATAATGGACGGGGACACCCTCTACTGGACAGACATCGGCTCGGGGTAATAATGGACGGGGACACCCTCTACTGGACGGACATCGGCTCGGGGTAATAATGGACGGGGACACCCTCTACTGGACGGACATTGGCTCGGGGTAATAATGGACGGGGACACCCTCTACTGGACGGACATCGGCTCGGGGTAATAATGGACGGGGACACCCTCTACTGGACGGACATTGGCTCGGGGTAATAATGGACGGGGACACCCTCTACTGGACGGACATTGGCTCGGGGTAATAATGGACGGGGACACCCTCTACTGGACGGACATCGGCTCGGGGTAATAATGGACGGGGACACCCTCTACTGGACGGACATTGGCTCGGGGTAATAATGGACGGGGACACCCTCTACTGGACGGACATTGGCTCGGGGTAATAATGGACGGAGACACCCTCTACTGGACGGACATCGGCTCGGGGTAATAATGGACGGGGACACCCTCTACTGGACGGACATCGGATCGGGGTAATAATGGGCGGGGACACCCTCTACTGGACGGACATCGGCTCGGGGTAATAATGGACGGGGACACCCTCTACTGGACGGACATCGGCTCGGGGTAATAATGGACGGAGACACCCTCTACTGGACGGACATCGGCTCGGGGTAATAATGGACGGGGACACCCTCTACTGGACGGACATCGGCTCGGGGTAATAATGGACAGAGACACCCTCTACTGGACGGACATCGGCTCGGGGTAATAATGGACGGGGACACCCTCTACTGGACGGACATCGGCTCGGGGTAATAATGGACGGGGACACCCTCTACTGGACGGACATTGGCTCAGGGTAATAATGGACGGGGACACCCTCTACTGGACGGACATCGGATCGGGGTAATAATGGACGGGGACACCCTCTACTGGACGGACATTGGCTCGGGGTAATAATGGACGGGGACACCCTCTACTGGACGGACATCGGCTCGGGGTAATTATGGACGGGGACACCCTCTACTGGACGGACATTGGCTCGGGGTAATAATGGACGGGGACACCCTCTACTGGACGGACATCGGCTCGGGGTAATAATGGATGGGGACACCCTCTACTGGACGGATATTGGCTCGGGGTAATAATGGACGGGGACACCCTCTACCGGACGGACATCGGCTCGGGGTAATAATGGACGGGGACACCCTCTACTGGACGGACATCGGCTCGGGGTAATAATGGACGGGGACACCCTCTACTGGACGGACATCGGCTCGGGGTAATAATGGACGGGGACACCCTCTACTGGACGGACATCGGCTCGGGGTAATAATGGAGGAAGACACCCTCTACTGGACGGACATCGGATCGGGGTAATAATGGACGGGGACACCCTCTACTGGACGGACATTGGCTCGGGGTAATAATGGACGGGGACACCCTCTACTGGACGGACATCGGCTCGGGGTAATAATGGACAGGGACACCCTCTACTGGACGGACATTGGCTCGTGGTAATAATGGACGGGGACACCCTCTACTGGACGGACATCGGCTCGGGGTAATAATGGACGGGGACACCCTCTACTGGACGGACATTGGGTCGGGGTAATAATGGACGGGGACACCCTCTACTGGACGGACATCGGCTCGGGGTAATAATAGACGGGGACACCCTCTACTGGACGGACATCGGTTCGGGGTAATAATGGACGGAGACACCCTCTACTGGACGGACATCGGATCGGGGTAATAATGGACGGGGACACCCTCTACTGGACGGACATCGGCTCGGGGTAATAATGGACGGAGACACCCTCTACTGGACGGACATCGGCTCGGGGTAATAATGGACGGGGACACCCTCTACTGGACGGACATCGGCTCGGGGGTAATTAAACAACCGGTAGAACAGTAATGAATGTAATGCCCAAAGGAATTAGACATGATATAGTTTTTATCGTAATTGCTTAGTCTATTATAAATTAAAGGTATTGTTTGCTATCAATTTCCATAGATTATATAATTATTTATTGAATTCAACTCCAGCAAATATTCGAAGTAGTAGTCGAAGTAGTGTATATTTCAGTACATGCAGCAGCATTTGGAAGGGTGCGGCTAATTACCGATTGGGACATTGCGATTTTGCAAGGCGACACAACAGCTGAGAGGCGCGCGCTATTTGGCTCGGGGCGCCTCCGCGCGGAGAAACGGGATGCGATCCGAGCCGCGGATGTGGCCGGTGCCGCGTGCCATGAAATCTTCACCCTGTACGCCGTAGGAATTTGGCTGGGTTACGTGAAAAAAGGGTAGGGAATCGTCACAAGATAATTGAACGACCTATCTTTTGAAAATAGTTGAATCCAATTTAGTTCGACAGAATCGGAGATATAACTTCCCGAAAATGGGTCATTTAACTTATGAACCCTATGGGCTAGTACCAGCCGGGTTATTGATTACCTTTTTTGGAAGGATTCAATCACGATTCATTTTGGAATATGAACGATTCAGTCACCGTTTGATTCATGGATAACCATTTTGAGAAATTATTCTTTCCGATTCAAAGAACCAAAGCATTGTTGTTATTAAATCACGTTTGACTCACCATTGAAATAGCATTGCACAGTCTTGGATTCAATCAGCCTTGTTTCTATGCGGGTTTTGATTCAATCATGACCATACCTATCCACCTCTCCTTCCTGTGCTTGTGCTGAGATGCACTACCGCTCTACGGCGTAGGCACATTTCGGGTAGCGTTATTTAGGGTAGGGCCAGACTGGTTATTGATTCGACTCGGATTTAATCGATTGGAATCGTTCAATCAAAATCTCTTGAATCAAAGAAAAATCGATTCACTGCCGGATTTTTTTATTCATGAATCATTATTCAATCAAAACCCGCATAGAAACAAGGCTGATTGAATCCAAAAGACTGTGCAATGCTATTTCAATGGAGAGTCAAACCGCAAACGTGATTTGATCAAAAAATGTTTTGATTCTTTGAATCGGAAAGAATAATTTCTCAAAATGGTTATCCATGAATCAAACGGTGACTGAATCATTCATATTCCAAAATGAATAGTGATTGAATCCTTCCCAAAAAAATGTGAATCAGTAACCAGTCTGGTACTAGCCCATAGGGTTCACGTGTTAAATGACCCATTTTCGGGAAGTTATATCTCCGATTCTGTCGAACCGAATTGGATTCAACTGCTTTCAAAAGATAGGTCGTCCAATTATCTTGTGACGATTCAATACGCTTTTGTTTGCACGTAACCCAGCCAAATTCCTACGGCACGGCGTACAGGGTGAAGATTTTATTGCACGCGGCACCGGCTGCATCCGCGGCTGCTCGGATCGCATCCCGTTTCTCCGCGCGGAGGCGCCCCGAGCCAAATGGCGCGCCTCTCAGCTGTTGTGTCGCCTTGCAAAATCGCAATGTCCCAATCGGTAATTAGCCGCACCCCAGTTGGAAGCAGTCATACTAAATTCGACTACGAAGTAGTAGTCGAAGTAGTGTATATTTCAGTACCTGTAGTAGCATTTGGAAGCGGTCAGCGGTCGCTCCGACTTTTTTAACCTCCAAGCCCATTTAACCATTTTACGCCAGGAATATCGAAAAATGGTAAAAAGAAACGTTGTAGCTAAGGCTTGTAGCTATCTGTTACAGAAATCGGATGTACAATATGTACCATAGGTTACGAGCCAGCCTCGTCTGAAAATCATCGACTTAACATGGGAACCCTATGGTGTAGTATGGTTTTAACGCCCAAACACCCGAGTGCTGCCAACCGTTACTGGGGGGGGGGGGGGGGGGGCTGCATCGGCTCCCGGTTGGGAGACTCAGGTCGATTTTGGGACCTGAGTCGAGGTGACTCACTGACTCGGGGGATGTTATAGGATAGAGTCGGAATGGCCGGGCAGCTGGATTGCTTCTCTTCCCTCAATTTGATTGTTAGTTAGAATCATTAGATGTTGGGTCTTATAATCACTTCGTAAGTAACCGGGACAGAGGAAATGCTGGCGGGACGATGGTTCTGTGATGCGATTTTGTATCGACGCATCGGCGCCAATACGTTTTTGGGCATCGGCCGATACTTTTGCCGATACGAAACGAGTTTGCGCCGACGCGACGCCTTGCCGCTACCTTCCTTCAGCCAGACTTGCAATCGGCAACAACAGTCACTTGACATGCATGAAAAGTACTGAACTAGTCAATATTATGAATCAGAAATGCTAAGAACTGCCAGATTTGAATTGTCTGCAATGATGACTGAGTGAGCGACTGAGTTTGAGCTGTTGAGAGCTGGGCAACTGCCGATACCAATTTGAGTTGTGCCGATAACATGCCGATACTTGTGAGGCCTTCCCGAAACCGATACCAATACCATTTTTTTTCTCGAAGAAAAATCGCATCTCTACTTCTGCCCCCCCCCCCCCCCCCACACACACACTTGTCGGCAGGAGAACGTTTCATTCCTCTGACTCCCTCCCCTCGCCGCCTGCACCTGTGATGTTCCCAGTCACCGCCTGCTGTCCTGCGACAAGACCGCATGTCAGAAGACGGTGCAGACGGTGCCGGTGGACGTGCCGGATCAGGTGCTGGACGTGAAGTGGGTCTCGGCCAACCGCCAGCCGACCTGGGAGGGTCCGGCGCCGCCGCCCTGTGCTCTCAACAACGGCGGCTGCTCGCACTTGTGCCTGCTGTCGGCCGCGGTGCCGGGGAGCCGGGCGGGACACACCTGCTCCTGTCCCACCGGCAGCTACCTGCTCAACGCCACGCACTGCCACCCAGGTGAGTGCTGACTACTCAGTGCACTCTGCCACGGAATAGCGTGATTTTCTTATTTTCGTATGTGTGCATAGTAATGAATGGTTCTACATTCTTGCAATTATTTAAACAAATTGTTTTTTTATAAATTATATTAATACGTTCCTGCTACGAAGAAAGTTTCCGAGCCGAGTTGTTTGTCTAAAAATAACTTAAGTGTCAAACTAACTCTGCGAAGATTTAGTTATGCTACTGTGTTCCTGCCCCACCCGCTGCCTGGCATAGAGGGCGCCGGTGGTCGCCTGGGGCCCGTGCTAGGTGACGCTGACGTCATAGGTTTCTTTGGTAGATATGGGAAGGCTGCGTCTTCAGGAATCAAACAAAGCAAAATCGTGTCCGGGGAGACGAACACCTGATGTCCTGATATCCTTATGTAGCACATGCTGTGCCGTCCCGGCGAATTCAGCGAAAATCAACGCGGCTCTGGCCTCTGGGCAGTGGCGTACCCAGGATTCGCTCCAGGAGGGGACAATTTTGCTCAGGGGGGCATAAATTACCCCCACCAAAAAAAACTTACCGGATTTGGCCCACTATATTTTTAAAAGGGCATATTTTCACCATTTTTCTCTTTACAAAAATCATTAATTTTTTCGACCAAAGGGGGCACGTACAGACCTTCAGGGGGGGGGGCAATGGACCCGTCCCCCCCCTTGTGTAGGCCTATGGCTCTGGGGATGTCTGAGCACCCGAGACTGACGATGAATCGTGTTTCCTGCTGACCAGTGGCGTTGGTTTATGATGACCTGCTCTGACCTGCTCTGACCTGCTCTGACCTGCTCTGACCTGCTCTGACCTGCTCTGACCTGCTCTGACCTGTTCTGACCTGCTCTGACCTGCTCTGACTTGTTCTGACCTGTTCTGGCCTGTTCTGGCCTGCTCTGACCTGCTCTGACCTGCTCTGACCTGCTCTGACCTGCTCTGACCTGCTCTGACCTGTTCTGACCTGCTCTGACCTGCTCTGACCTGTTCTGACCTGCTCTGACCTGATCTGGCCTGCTCTGACCTGTTCTGACTTGTTCTGACCTGATCTGACCTGTTCTGACCTGCTCTGACCTGCTCTGACCTGCTCTGACCTGCTCTGACCTGATCTGACCTGTTCTGACATGTTCTGACCTGCTCCGACCTGCTCTGACCTGTTCTGACCTGATCTGACCTGCTCTGACCTGCTCTGACCTGCTCTGACCTGTTCTGACCTGTTCTGACCTGCTCTGACTTGTTCTGACCTGCTCTGACCTGTTCTGACCTGCTCTGACCTGCTCTGACCTGTTCTGACCTGCTCTGACCTGTTCTGA
This sequence comes from Chirona hameri, assembly GCA_036785665.1. Taxonomy (NCBI): domain Eukaryota; kingdom Metazoa; phylum Arthropoda; class Thecostraca; order Balanomorpha; family Balanidae; genus Chirona; species Chirona hameri. The sequence continues at coordinate 52,550 of JAXIVJ010004511.1, forward strand.
CCTGCTCTGACCTGATCTGACCTTCTCTGATCTGTTCTGACCTGTTCTGACCTGCTCTGACCTGATCTGACCTGATCTGACCAGCTCTGACCTGATCTGACCTGTTCTGACGTGTTCTGACCTGCTCTGACCTGCTCTGACCTGTTCTGACCTGTTCTGACTTGTTCTGACCTTCTGGCCTGCTCTGACCTGTTCTGACCTGTTCTGACCTGTTCTGACCTGCTCTGGCCTGCTCTGACCTGCTCTGACCTGCTCTGACCTGATCTGACCTGCTCTGACCTGCTCTGACCTGCTCTGACCTGCTCTGACCTGCTCTGACCTGCTCTGACCTGTTCTGACCTACTTTGACCTGCTCTGACCTGTTCTGACCTGCTTTGACCTGATCTGACCTGTTCTGGCCTGCTCTGGCCTGTTCTGGCCTGCTCTGACCTGCTCTGACCTGCTCTGACCTGTTCTGACCTGCTCTGACCTGCTCTGACCTGCTCTGACCTGTTCTGACCTGTTCTGACCTGCTCTGACCTGTTCTGACCTGATGTGACCTGCTCTGACCTGTTCTGACCTGCTCTGACCTGCTCTGACCTGCTCTGACCTGTTCTGACCTGTTCTGACTTGTTCTGACTTGTTCTGACCTATTAGCTTCAGAGCGGCTCATTGTAGCGCATGATAACAGGGAGCTGAGCTGCATATTTCCCGACACCATCGGGCGGTGGGACGTTGTACTGCCCGTGAATGTCTCGAAGCAAGGGGCTTATGTCGACTACGACCTCGTGGAGGACGCAGTCTATTGGAGCGACTTCCAGGTGAGAAGAGCGGAGACGCGACACCGACACACCATCGGCGTCAGAACAGCAGGGAACAGGACAGAGAACACTGGCGAGTTTATGTGTGCTGTGCAGAAGGAATTACAAATATTTGACGGCCATGAGGTTTGCAGGTAAATAATTAACTTTTGATTTTGTTAGCAACAATTTCTTTGGCTACCGTAATGGTATTAAAATGATGTGATCTAAATTTAAGAATTAAATACAATTATTCCCTAATTCAAAGTTGAAAGTTTTGGGAAAATTAATGATCGGCATTTTCCCTCCACTATTGGAAAGCGACGCTTTTGTATCAATCTGTTCAACTTTGTTGAATGGGCACTTCGAAACAAATCGCCGACACTAAATAGGCATAGGTGGGCACCGGTCCGTTACTCCGTTACTCCGTTACTAACGGAAGTTACTTTTTTGAGTAACAAAGTAACGGACTCGTTACATTTTGTTTACAGTAACGGACCGAGTAACGGAAGTTACTTTTGTGGTCCGTTACTTCGTTACATTTAGTCCGTTATTACGTTACTCCGCTACTCCGTTACTTTTTTCCTATACTTGTTTCTCTTCACGCCCGGGTTTAATCGCACCAGCACAATCAATGCCTTACACACGTAAAACAAAATCGAATGTCATATGGCGTAAAGGGCTGTCAAATATCGTGTTGGGCTGTTGCTTAATGCGGCGCAATGCGCAATGACTGCGATAAAGGTACTGCTGTCTCCTGATCCCGATGCCGCGAAACGTTGACAATGTTCGTCAGCTGATATAGGCCGGCGGCAAGCTGGCGGCACTAGTTTATCATAGAGGCGAGCTTCGAGTAACGAGTAGCGAGGCTCTGAGAATTACACGCACTTGAGGAGAGCGATTCCGCCCGCCCCCTCCCACACCCCCTAAGATCTCACTGTCCATAAGAGCTACAATAACGACATTTGTAGGGTAGGGAGGTTATGTAAGGAACTCTGTTTTGCGAAATTTGCATGACCCTAGGTCAATATCTTCGAGGTCAAATAGGGTAAAATATGCACAAAATACATTATTTTAGCACTTTGCTCCAGAAAACCCAAAATATCTCGAGAACTATGATAGCTAGGAACAGACGAAAAAGCAATAGAACGCTCTTGAAATATGCAATCGCCATGGTGTCTCAAAATTTAAGCTCAGGTCACTAGTTTATGCTGCAGAGGTGAACAAAGGTAAACAAGGTTATTCATGGTAAAACAGTGTTTCGCAAATACATTTTTACCTAATGTAAATAAGGCAATATTATTTTGTGCGCCATTGTGTTTGACTCGCCAAGGCGCTTCGAAATATACTCATGTTGACCAGCTTAGGTCAACTTAGCAATTTGACCTCAGGTCAAGGTCAAGTGGTGACCCAAGATGGTTATGCTGCATATTGGGAGACGTGTCTCGACGAGACAAACGCATTGGTACCGGTTTCACTTCTCGATCTTCATTCTGTCGGAATTGATATCACTTCGTTTTACAAAAGTAACGGAGTAACGGAGTAACTGTAACTTCCGTTACATTTTTTGACGATGTAACGGAGTAACGAGTAACGAAGTTACATTTTGAAGTAGCGGTGCCTACCTAAACCTATGCAAATAGGTCGTCGTCGACGTGCATCGATGAGCTTCCGATTGAATTGCCAGTTTTTTTTTATCTCTTCTCAATGGTTGATAATTGTTCAGGATATGCGGGTATATAATCACAACAAGCAGAACGCAAAATATATTTTCCACACCATTGCGTAAAAAGCAATGCGGGAAAAGCCCTGAGTTTGATGGAAACCGAGAAGTACTTGGCAAGAACCGGTCGTTAAAAGTGTGTTTAATTTTACCTGTAACTTATCAAGATTAACTTGAAATATCTCTCGGGGAAGGAATGTTTATATGCAAAATACGAACAATTTACATCATAGGGTGGCCTCGTCTGTCGATTTCAAGTTCTAACTCCATTTTTGTTGGAAAAGTCATTATTTACATTTAAAGGGAATGTTTCACCTTTGTATTGGTTTTGAACTGAGATAGCATTATCTTTGGCCGTTATTAGGCCTTTTTACATAGCATAGAAAGCCTCCCAATACCTAGGAAAATAATTGCCTAGGAATTGAGACTTTTTAGCTTTTTCTAGTGAAATTTACCTAGATTTGATTATCTACTTTCTGAGTTGAATGCTGCGCATTGATCTCGAGGAACAAATACGAAACACCGCCTTTTTCTATGGTGGCGCTATATTAACACGTAAAACCTGAATAATAATAATAAACACGAGATCAGTAAACATACACAAACTCCCATTCGTTATACGTCATTGGAACATCGTCATAATAACTCGCAAATCAAAGCATTTCAATAATTTCAATAACGGTGTGGCATGAGCAGCACGAGCACCATCTATTAAAGTTTAACGCTAGCGGGAGCGCCCCCTGTAGTCACGCTCAGAGGTGAAACAAAATCTTGAGGCTGACACCGACAAAGAGCCAGGCTAACTCACTTCCATTTTTCGCGCTCTTATGGCCCATTACTCTAAAAATAAGTTTTTTATCGCGCCTCGGTGACTAACATTGATAACAAATCGGCACTGGAACATTTTGTAAACATACAACACATTTTGTCAACACGTAGCACATTGTGTCAACACACAACAGATTTTGTCAACACAACACATTTTGTAATCATTACAATGAGTGCTACACACACTAGCAGATCCGGGGGGGGGGGGGGGGGGTGGTAGCGGACATGCCCCTCCCCGAAAAAAACGCCTGAAATTGGCACACAACTTAGTAGACATTTCCTGATATAGAAGACTAGATAAGCAACTTTTACTAAGGAAAGTTTGTTTTAACCCGCGCGGCGCTGGGGTCTCCAGCCGAACGCGCGGCGCTGGGGGTGGGGGGGTAAATTTGACCCCCCCCTTCGTATCTTCCGAACCAATAACCGCAGCGAGACGCGCAATGCGACGATCGCAAGCTCTCAACGAGAAGAATCGAATGCATACTCGAAATTCTTAAAATAAGGTCACATGTCAGGCACGGTCAGGTAAAATGTCAAAATGTAAGTATTCGAGTTTTGGGGCTATACTTTCCATCCAAAGCCTTATATTGCAACTATTATCTCACAAAGTGCTCCAGAATGTATAATGCATTTCCCGCATAAGTAAAAGTGAAATTGTAAGCAAAGGTCAAGGTCAAGGTCAGGTCACAAAAGGTCACAGGTCTACGAAAGCCATGCGACACATGTTTTATGGGTTATTTTACACGTATAATTCGATAGAAGCAGCCATTTGCACAGCCTGACCCCATATAATGGCCCTCAGGTCAAGGTCAGGTCACAATAAGGACCAAATTTTAATTTTTAAAATATAAATAACCATTGCATGTTTCTAGACTAGTTTTGTCTTAGAAATACAGTGGTGGCATTTATTTGTCTGTATCTGATCAGCAAAAGCCAGAAAACGCAATTAAAAAAAATGACGTCATGAGTTATTTATACTTAGAGAGCTATAAGTCAGTCAAAAATAAAGATATTGCTTTCAAATTTGGTTTGAGCATCGTTGATACTCGGTTCTCTAATATATCTTCCGGTTTTTTGAAAATCTTCAAAAAAGACTTTTGTGGAAATTCTTCCCCCAAAAAGTTTGCATTTTTCGGGTTAAAAACCCAAAATTTTGGAAATCCGAGATAGGCATTTTAAAGACAATGTTACTTCCTTTCTTTTGACGCCTTTTATTTGCGATTTGCATTAACACGCTATTTTCTACGATTTTTCAAACATTTCACATTTTTCACCAAAAATGACATGGCATGACGTCACTAAAACGTCATTATCTGCCAAAAAAATTCACGAATTTTAATAAAAAATGGCAGAAGACGTAGAATTGATGCACCATAAGCTACCGTAAGTTTCACTTTGATATCTGTCATAGTTGTCAAGTTATGGAGAAAATCCGGGAGGGGGGTAAAATTTACCCCCCCCCCCCAGCGCCGCGCGGGTTAAATCAGCTATCAATGCATAAGCAAGCAGTATCCGATGAGTTTTATGAATTGTGACAATTTTCGAAATTCCCCCCTCCCAAACTACTTGTGGTCCCCTACCCTCCCCCCAAATAAACTTTCTGGATCCGCCAATAGCTACACATGAAGATGGTGGTGTCGGTATAATTGTACTCCAGCACCATGTGACATTGCATCGTCTACTGATATGTGTTGTACCATATTGTTACAAGGATGCAAGAACAATACATAATGTTTCCACATTCAATGATGACATCACTTGCCACTAGCAGACACAGGGGGTGGGGGGGGGGGGGGGGGGGGGCATGGCGGGCATGACCCCCCATACTGCCTGAAATCGGCACAAAATTGATACATTTTCTGATATAGAAGGCAATCTATGCAATTTTACTAAGGGAAGTTTTTTAAATCAGCCATTAATGCATAAGCATGCGACATCTCATGAGTTTTCAAAATTGAGTGATCATTTTTGAATTTGCCCCCAAACCACCGTTCTGGATACGCCAATATCACTTGCTGCTTTTCTGGGTGCTGCAAATTAGTTTTGGACAATTGATGTTTTGCCTATTTGAAGTAATGGAATCAAGGCATCATTAAATATTCCACAAATAATATTGAAAACACCATTATTATTTTAGGTTCTGGACAAATGAGAGCAATGCTAGCATGACCTTCTAGAATCTTGGATCCTTATAGGACCTGGATGCCTAGGATCTTGACATGTCTGGACCAATGAGATGTACAGGGCCCCGCAGTTGCGATGGTATACACTAAGATCTGGCTTATCTTCTCCTCTAGCATATGATTGTCTGTAAATTAATCAGCGCACTGCAGGGGCTTTGCGCCGAACACGAACTGCAGGGGGTTGATTTCCACCCCCCCCCCCCCTGAGATCTCGAAAACTACGCTATGTAGCGAGAAGCGGAAAAAGGTGTTTGATAGCTTGATACATGTTCTATCGAAAATATTTCCGTATTATTTTAGGTCAGGTCAAAATTGAGGTCACCAGAGGTCATCAAAGGTCAAATTTTCCCGTTTTTCCTGTTTTAAGATATCGCTCCAGACATTCCCACATATTTCAGAAACGATGCTAGTTAGAAACAAACGGAAAAAGCAAACGCCAGCCAGTGAAATTTTAAATCGCTAAAGTGTCCTCAGATTTGACCTCAGGTCAATATTTGAGGCTCCATCCAGAGGTAAAAAAAAAAGCCGTTTTTTGCTAAATAGTTGTTTGCTATTAACTTTTTACTTAATACAGATAACGGAAAACTGTTTACGCCATTGTGTTTATCTTGTCAAAGCGCTTCGATTGATATACATGGTGACCTTGTTAAGTCAACTTAACAATTTGACCTCAGGTCAAGGTCAAGTGTTGACCCAAGTAGGGCATGTTGCATATGGGAAGACGTATCTCGACGAGACAAACACATTTATGTCTGTTTTACTTCTCTATCTGAATTATGTCGGGAGTTATGGACAAAAAAGTGATGGTGACCTCGCATGACCTCAAATGACCCAATAGGGGTCACTGAACAAAAATTACACTTGGATCATCAAGAATATCCTATAATAACATGATCCAGAAGTAATTGGACTAATATCATGCACATCCTTGAAATAGGAAGCATTTGTATATTTTCCCATTGACTTATTATGGGGAGGTTACGAAGTTGACTTGACCTTAAGTCACCGATATCAAAATTCCGAGATAAACAAATTGTAAGTTCCTATGCCCTCATGACATCCTGTAAGTTTCAAACTGATCGGTGAAAAACTCTGGCTTTGGCACAACTGCAAACATTTTTTGGAGGAGGGGTCACTTGACCTGGTCTGGTGAACTGATCTGAGATGACCCGAGTTTTTTTTTCTTCTTCAAAGTGTGCGAAATTTATGTCCTAACAGGTGTGCCAAAACCCGGCGGCGCTGCGCGCCGCCGTTTTTTCGCTATCTTTGAAAAACCTGAGGGGGGGGACGGAAATCAACCCGCCCCCCCGGCAGTGCATGGGTTAAGAAACAACAATAAATGCATTTAAACTGCATTATTGAGAGCTTCAAAATTATATATTGATGCAATGGCTCACCATATCTATTGGCTGATTTTAAGCAAAAATAAATTTTAGCTCTTTGCGGAGGAAAATGGATTTTTGCTTGAAATCAGCTAATAGATAGGAACAGGGTTGAGCCAATGCATCAATATGTCATTTGGAAGCTCTCAGTAACGCGGTTGGAATGCATTTTCTGTTGTTTCTTAATTTGCAGTTAAACATACACTAGAGGAGAAGATAAGCCGGACCATAGTGTGTGCCATAGCAAATTCAACTGCAGTTCCCTGTATCTACTAAGGCTGCTATTATCTTCCTTTGAAAGTACATTTACATGGAACAGGAGCACCTGGGAAGTACAACCAAGATCCTGGCAAATGTCACAAAAGAGCAGCAATTAATTACAATTTACATAAATTGCACAACCACAGATACCTACCTGGTGGTGTCGTGGTATTCTTGTCGCTGGTGCCACCCAGTGTCGCAAATGGAATGCTTCCTAGACGGAGGCAGTTTCTTTTCACACTCCACGACCATGGTGGCCAAGATATTTAGGGGAATGGAGGGATGCAGCGGTGTCGATTTCTCAAAACGGTTGGGGGGGGGGGGGGGGGGGCGGACACACTGGCGGATCTTTTTGTAGCTAAAAGGTATCCCCATTTTTTCCTCTGCTGATTTGGGTCGGTCACTTTATTTTGGTATTCGAGCTTAAGAAATGTATTTGTCAAATTCACAAAAATTTATTTTGTATATTTTTTTCCGAAAAAGATAAGTTAGTTTTTCTTTTTGAGGGTCAAAAGTACAAATATTCGCAAATCATAGATAGCCATTTTGAAGAGAATGTCATTTCCTTTCTTTTAAGTTTTTTTCACAAAAAAATTGCTCCAAAACTCTATTTTCTACGATTGTTTAAGCATTTACCATTTTTCCATCAAAAATGGCATGACATGACGTCAACGTCATTATCTCCCAAAACACTACATCAATTTCATTGTAATTTTGTGAGAAGACGTATAATTAATCCAGCATAAGATACTGAAAGTTTGACGTTGATGTTAATCATAGTTTTCAAGTTATTGAGCAAATCCGGGAGGGGGCAGATTCTGACCCCTCCCCTCCATGGCGCATATTAAGTGTCACGGGGGCTCCTTGAATTTCATCAGGTGCGCTGTTTTGTCTATCATTGACAGCAAGGGATACATAGAAACTTAAAATTCAATCGCTCGAGAAAAACAAACTTCCGTTTTTATGGAGTTTTCTCCTAAGATCATTGTTTTTTCTTCTCTTTCGTGCAGGGAACACGCGGGGGTATACTGGTATTGAATGCCCCTCCCAGATTCCTGTGAGGGGAGGCATTTGCCCCTGATGCCACCCCTCCCCCTGGATACGCCAGTGACAACAATTCCCGCCAAGGAGAGCCTTTGCCAGACACTTAACCCTATTTGTAACAGGCTCCTGGCTACCCCTATTTGTAACATGGGGGGGGGGGGCGGATTCCGCCTCCCCCCGGAGATCTCGAGATCAACCCGCCCCTTTTTCAAAAATGAAACGGTGTTTGGTTCCTCTCAACACGATCTACATTTCTAAATAATACAAAAATCTAAATTTTGGATAGGGGGGCAACAGGGGGGCAAAAACTAAAAAAATTAGTGGTATTTTTGATCCGACATAGATTTCATGTTTATCGACCGATTTGAACACAACTAATAGGAATCGATAGAGATTGAATTGGAAATTGATATATGACGGTGAAGTTTTAAAATTCCAAAATCATAGGGTGTGCAGGTCACTCAATATGGGGGTGAAGTAAATGCGTAATAAAACCATTTTTTGATGTTGTTTTTTGATAAATGAAATGGTATGTGATTGTGACATTAGATAAAACGGTTATACATCATATTTTTTCCATAGGCGGTACCAGGTTAGTGAAAAAGGGAGGTAAATTGGGAAAAAAATATTAACCGCAGACAAGTTGCTACCCAGCACTATAAATATGTTACTGATAGTAGATAGTTCCTTTTTGCATGTTGCACTTCATCATAGGCGTATCCAGGATCCAAAATGGGGCGGCGCAAGACATTTTGATAAGTATATTATCCGCTATTATGATACTAACTAGTCAACAGTGACTATTTCACTTACAACTTCAATTGACATTGCTTACCCCCCTTTTTACCCTACCTGGACTCGCCTATTATCTTATAATCGTTCGTAGAGTAGCCTGTGGTGCGTGTTTCATCCGAAAACTGCAGTATGTTATGTCATTGTACGCCCATGCCTCTTAGTCCCCTTGCAATAATATGACCCCCTTTCTTCCATTCCTGAGCGCGCCTCTGCCAAAAATGACTTTATTCTCTTTTCTGGCCTCATATGTGCATATATCATTATAAGCTAAACGTCTATTGCGCCGTTATCGCAGGCATATCGTCATCTCTATGCCAGTCACCCCCCTTTTCATGTTCCTGAACACGCCCCTGAAACTCTATATGTAATAAATTATGCAAATAATGGAAGCAGAAGCTATCTTTTAGATCTTGAAAGCTATAAATGCCCCTTACATCGCTTTATTGGCTTCCCGCCAAGCATTGCATACTTCCTGAACCCCCCCCCCCCTTTTCAAGCCCCTGAAACCGCCTCTGCCATGCAATTTTTATGATATTTCATTAACATTAACTAATTTGCACTTGTTGCAATCACCGTAAACCGATGTAACTCATTTATACTTGATGCAGTTAGGAAGAAACCGTGAAGATCGCATTTCCGTATTATCGCCAAATTTCGCCTCCGAACCCACCCAAAACTGGGCCCTGGAACCGCCTCTGTTCAGGTTAAGAACTCAAATTTTTTACTCCAAATGCGGTATTCAATTCTATGAAAAGTCCGAAAATTTCATGGCCCTGCTCCCAGTTGTTCTGGAGATATCTGCGAAAAACATGAGGGGGGGGGGGCGGAATCCGCCCCCCTGTTACAAATAGGGTTAATTAATTTGTTAAATTAATTAATTTTCTCATTTTTCAAATTTCTTTCGGCAATTGCGAAACTTGTGTCATGCCGCGAAATTTTCCGGTTGACTGTGGATAGTTGGATTTTCACTGCTGCGAAGACAATTTTTACGATTTTACGATACATTGGGAACCCGTGGGGGGGGGGGGGGGGGGCATAGTTTTATTGAATTCCCCCCCCCCCCGCCCGATTCATGTGTGGGGTAGGAATTTCCCCCTGGATCCGCCAGCGGCCGAACGAACACATTTTTTAAAAAAATTATAGGCAACTTGTACAAAGGACAGTATTTGTAATCAATTCATAATGCAAAAACAGACGAAATCTCATGAGTTTTGGGATTCTGTCGGACGGCCCCTCAAACCAACGTTTTGGGCCGGTCTGCATCCGCCAGAATGCCCGAGTCCTGACTTGGAACCCTTACTTAGTAAAACGGCAATGTTAACCCGCGAGTTACTGAGAGGGGGGGGGCTATTTTTTACCTCCCCTCCCGTTATTTTGCAATAACTCCTAAACTAACACCCGTATCGTCACCAAACTTGCAGTAACTTCTCTCACATCAATTCTACACATGTCGGCAAAATGAAAAATATGAGGCTATGATAGGTCGGGAATGACGTCAGAGTGAGGTCATGTTCTTCGGTTTTTGTTGCAAAATAATGGTTTGCGGAAAATGCTGTCAAAGGTACGATATTTGAGATAAACTAAATTGTATTAAATCAAATTACTGACAATAGACCGGGCTATGAAACTGATGTCTCGGATTTTTGAGTTTTTTTTATTCAAAATTTTGAGAAATCCAGACATTTTTTTTTTAACAAAATTTTCAAGAAAAAATCAGAATTATCCAAAAACCGGAATATATGTGATCGAGACGTATGCGGTGAATATTTGTACCAAATTTAAAGTCGATATCTTTAAATTGACCGAGTTATGACCTTTAAATGACAAACATCGACCACTTCTCAGAGCCACTTCTATGTCAAAAAACGCATTTCCATTTTTTCTTTTTACTTCTATTTATATGGAACAAACAGTGTTCTAAGGTCATTTTTCGCGTTCTAGACGAAAAACAAACCCATAAACATGTGTTACAACGCCTAATGACCGTAATCTGCAGTTTGACCTCGTGACCTCGGATGACCTTGACCTGACCCAAGGTCATACACAGCTTAGAAAGGTACTTAGAAGTGTCAGACACACGAATCATACCGATTTATCAACAGCTTATGCGTTTAATATCGCAATTTTGCGCGACAATTCCATCCATCGAGACCTTTTGACACGGTCAAACATTTTGTACTTGACCTGACCTGTGACGTCATCAGTGACCCCGAGGTCAACAATATTATGTTTCCCTCGATAAATTTCCCAGGGCTATCAAATTCCGTTTGAATTTTTACATTCGGTCCAGTAGTTCCGGAGATCAGAGGGGGCAAAAAATAGCCCCCCCCCCAGTAAGTCGCGTTATGAAATATACCCCAGTAACTCGCGGGTTAACCTGCCATTGACGGGGGGGGGGGGTAAATATCTCCCCCTAACGAATTTTTGCAATAGCTCACAAACCGATAGCGATATCAGCGTGAAACTTTGGGTACCTTCTCCTACACCAATTTTACGTCTTCTGTGCATAAATGAAGCAATTTTGGGAGGGAAATTGAGATATAACGAATTTAGTGACGTCATTACACACGAGTTCGGCGAAGAAAAAAATCAGCTAAAATTTAAGAGATCATACACATACAAAGTCTATATTTTTGGAAAAATGCAATAACAAAACGTCAGAAAAAAAAACAATGGCAAGGGCTACAAAATCGATTCTCGGATTTGTGAAAAAGTTTTTTGACCCCTAAAAAAACATTAAAATAAATCAATTAAAACAACTATTTCTTCGGAAAAATGCCCTTAAAGTCAAACATTGTAAATATGTTAAAAAATCACCGGATTTCGCATCTTTATACATAAAGAGGAGATTTTATAAAACAAACTTTTCTTAGTAAAAGCTGCGTATAATTTCTTTTCAAATAGAACGTGTCAATGTGCTGCCCATTTCAGGCGGTTCGGGAGGCTTGGCCGCTTTGCCCCTCTTGGATCCGCCAGCGGCCAAAAACATTCGGGGGCCGAGGGCACTGGCGGATCCAGGGGGGGGGGGGGCAATCCGGCCATGCCCCCCCAAAAGCCTGGAAGGGGGGGGGGGGCAACATGTCTTTTGGCCCCCCCAAAACAAAATAAAAAATATATATAAATAACTGTAATATGAGCCTCAACGCATATAAAAAACAATAAAATTCCGTGTTCTGTGAAATTTTAAGGAAAAAAAAATGAACACGTTCATAAATAATGATTTCGTCGTCGACGAAGGAATAACTAGACCCACGACCAAGGGCGGATCCAGGGGGGGGGGGCGAACGGTGCCATGGCCCCCCCAAGCCTGTTTAAGGGGGGGGGGGGCAAACTATGTTTTGCCCCCCCCCCCCCAAGACGTGAAATTTAATGCATGCTATATTTGCGTTTTTAGAATGGTACTGGGCATCCCAAAATTGCAGCAGTCAAAATCAATCTAGCTTCAGTCAAAAACTGAAAAATTTCGCGCCGCTTCGCGGCATGACACAAGTTTCGCAATTGCATATACAAATTTGGAAAATTAATTCCATTAAGTGTCTTGCAGAGGCTCTCCTTGACGGTAATTGCTGGCCCCAGGGCCAACTCTCTTCATAAAATATTATCTTTAAAGCGGGCTACATGTTTAGCTTGTCTGCCGAGTTCCGAAAAAGGCGACGCGAACGCAAAGACGCGGACTTCGGCAACCGGAAGCTGTTCCAGCGGTGCCAAACTTGTTGGCCCGAAGAGCTAATAGTGGGGACCAGGCCAGGACTATCTCCCCAAGTCATCTCCCCAGGCTCCTCCAGATCCACAGGGACCATTTATGCGCGGAAATGTCGGTCTGCCTCTTGCTACTTTGAAACCATTTGCACCGTTACCAGTTGTTTGTTACAGTTCGGTACATAGGTATGTATACAGACTACAGTTATTATTATAATATGTACTATTGAGCGCAGACTGCTACCGGCCATCGTGATTTACTATCCGAGGCTAATGTATATGAAAAACTACCTTCATTTCAACATTTTGCATCATACCGAGATGTGCAACCAGGAAAAGGGGTTACCTGAGGCTTGGCTCCACCCACGGTCTGGTTCCAATATTAAAAATGCGTTTTCCACGACCTAAAATTAAAATGTTCACGCCGCTTCGCGGCGTCACATCAGTGGCCATCGTCATAACGAAGCCATCGTCATCGTCTTCGTTTCGTCGTAACGCTGAATTGAATGAATAACATTTTTAGCTTATTATCCTCTACAAGGCTAAGAAGCTAAAAATGCCTATGTTTCTGGGTTTTATCAGGCAAACCCGAGCAAAAAAAAAAATCGCGCCGCTTCGCGGCGCTAAATAACAAGTACCTACTATAAAATGCAAATCCACATTAGAAATGTTGCAAAGGTTTAAATACACGCATAACAAATTGGGGTACATTTTTTCTCTCGTCATTTCAGCCGACCCCCCCACTCAAAAATTATCGGTGACGCCCCTGGGTACAGCTGACAATTGACATAGTTTTTATCACTGTAAGGCAATGTCGGAACAATACAAACTGCAAGCTGACATCTTTCCTTTTTCGATATCCCAAAAGGTCGAAAACCTAAAAAAAAAATGGGGAAAAAAATCGAAATCGTGTGGTTGCAAAATAAAGTGGCCCAAATCCGGGAAGAAATTCGAAATTGGGGGTAGGTAAGGTCCGCTAAAAAAACGGTTTGCCCCCCCCCCAAAACGGCCGGCTGGATCCGCCCTTGGCCGAGGGTACCATTGGGTGGTGAACTCAACATGGGGGGGGACGGCGAAAGCCACCCCAAAAGTATATAAATCGACACCTATGGAGGGATGACAAAATTGTTTGTTCAAAAAATTATAGGACGAAGGAGGTCTTCAGATCTAAAAACATGAAAATAAGGTAAAAATGTGCATGTTTTGAGCTGAACATCCCCCTATCCATATCACATCTGGCAACATGTCATTATTTTGTCATCAGGGAAGGGGTTCCCTCCCCCAACTCACTGAATTTGGCCACTATGCTCTACCCACTTCAATTTACTATTAGGCTTACACTGACACTTTCCGACAGCCTTCTTAATTAACAGTTTTCCCCATGTCAATGCCAAGGTTTTTTGGCTCCATATCAATATCCAGCCTTGGTCAACACCTGTAAACCAGTGGGTGACACTGCTTGAGCGCCGTATAGGCCGCCTCGTCGGTGCTCACAAAACGTGATTTGACGTCACTGGCGGCAGAGCGCTGCACTAATCAAATTGCAAGATTTCGGCTAGCAATAGCGCAATAGTTGAAATTGAACAGTTTGTTGGTGGCGTGTTGCGTACGGGTTTCGATGGCTGACGTTCGTCAAATTAGCAGCATCAGATATCAGACTGGCTGTGTGATATTCCGAGGTGTCTCGATTTGCCCCAAATTTTGCATACAGGGCCTCCTCGAGGGTGGTATTTTTTGTTGTTGTCGTTTACGAGGTACAGCCATGTGCTTGAGCGCGGCGCCGACGAAGAAGCCGGGCCCCGCCAGTGGCGTCATCCGGCGGTCCACCGAGTTCAAGGTCAAATGGCTCGTGTATTTACCTGGTTATAGGGCCTTGCTGTAAACGTACTTGAATCGCGTCGTTACTGGCACAAGCAGCGCCATAATTGTCGCTGTCTCACCTGACTCACGACATGACAGCGACGCGGATGAGGCTAGTCATGGGGCAGCCGCGATGTCGCCGTGTTTTTTTTCGGCTGTCTTGGCTTCATGAACGCTGCCACTAAATCAAACACACACTATTTTTTTTACAGGGTTTACATGATGTTTTACGCTGATATTATAATGCTGATCCAAATTGAAGATGACAGATCCTGTCATGTTTTTGCGCCCTTCTTATCTTTAGTTTGAGATGCGTAGTTATCTTCAGCAGCGTTTTGCTAACTCACGGTACGACGGTACACAATCAACTGACACCGACGTGCGTTGGCGCGTCGGAACATTTTTTCACCTCTGGTCACGCTGAGACCAGCTTGCAGCTGACTGGTTCAAGCTTTAAGCGGCGACCAACCAGATTTGGCGAGACATCCACGATCTCAGGATTTGGTAGCACCACAGGTCAAGACCCAGCTGATAAGCTACCATATGTGACACATTCAGTCATACTCTGGAGAAATATAAGTATAAAACACCGAACATCCAGGAACACCAGGAACAGAGTTTTCCCGAAAGTCATTGAATAGCATGTAACACATGCTATGTAACTGCGAGTAGGTCAACAAATATTAAACATAGCAAATGCAAGAGTACCTTTGTGTATTCTCGTGCTCAAACAGCAGTTTTTAAATAGACTAAACCAATCTTTTGAGGCTAGCGCATTAGAAAAAGCTAAAAAGTCTCAACTCCTAGGAAATTATTTTCCTAGGAATGGATGCTTTTTATGCTATGTAAACATGCCTATTGGCATGTCGAAAATACTAAGGTAATTTTCCCCAAAACTTAGCCGTTTTTAAGCAATTTAATTTTCGATTTTCAAAATGGGGTCTAGGCTAGTGCCGCCGCTGCTTGGCTGGCAGACACTGTCAGCCAATCCCACTTTGTCAGCCAATCAGCGGCGGTCTATAGCTCAATAATGACGTCATCATCCCAAATTTAAAAATTGCATTTGTATAAAGTTAAGTGACTTTTCGAGAGAAAAAAATATCACCATCATGTTCAGCAGCACTTACTTACTATTTTCGACTACGACCAGCGTATATTTTACAATTTTCAGGAAAGTGAAACACTCCCTTTAAAGAAAATAGTTCACCTTCAACATTCGTTTTAAACTGAGATAGCAGTTTTGTAGCCCGTGTTGGTAACCCCTATCGTCAAGTTTTCTTGACTGAAAAGATTCTCCAGTCGAATATATTTGATTTTGTGGCGAAGGAATGCGGTGCTGGCGAAAGAATGTGGTGCTGGATCTAGCCCGGGCAGAGGCTATACCATCAGCCAATCAGCTTGCAGCTAGTGCTAGCAAGCGAACCGCCGGCCGCCGGTTGGCATGTCTCTAATGCAAGTCTTTCCTTACGCGACTACTTTCGAATCTGATTGGTGATTGGCTGAACCATTTTTTTAATTCGCGTGACGTCAGCACTCTGACTCAGAGAGCATGCATATAGTTTTGATAAACATAAATAATTTACGACCTTCTGTCCTGCATCGGCGCGATATAAGGCCATTTTTGACAATATCAAAAAGTAATTGTATTAAACATATAGTCAAATCGTGTTTGTGATTTTTTTCCAAGGTGAACTATTTTCTTTAACTTCAGACCCCAGATAATTGATGAACGTCCGTTTGTAGCTTCATGCAGAGCAACCGGCTCACATAAAATATATTAGCCGTTTTCACGAAGGATTATTGCGCTGAAAAGAAAAGAAAAGTTTCTGAGAAGTTTTGGTATAGAAGTCCTAGTTCGACGATCCATTCCTTAACTACACAACTTTTACATGCGAGTTTGGCTTGAAATGTCTCAGCATTTTGTAATACGTTGGTAAGAATATAATATGTTGACAAAATTGCGTTTTTGTGGTAATTAGCAAGATAAGCATTGATGGGTCAGTTGTGATGCCACTGAAATGATCTCCACCGACTGAAACCTGTCAAAACTTCAGAATGGTTCAGAAAATGATGTGGCGTGTGACGCTATTGGCCGTAATGGACTCGCCCAATCGGGCCCAATCCGGCGGCCGGTCTGTGCGGCTTGGCTTTGTCTATGTGCGCGCGGCACGCGGGTCGCAAGCGGCGGCGAATCGATGCTGGCCCATCAATGTGCATGCGCAGACAGACCTATGATCTATGACGCTGCCAGATTTAGTAACTAGTATTGTGGTATGCTAAACTGAACGAATTAACTATAGACGCATATGTTCTTTAAAAACGGGCAATTGTGTATCATAAACTTGTTATGAGCTCAATACATGTTTCCATACCTATTGAATAGTGATAATATCGCCTAAATCAGTCATTTATTTCTTGGAATGTATAATATACTAAGACTTCTATACCAAAACTTCTCAGAAACTTTTCTTTTCTTTTCAGCGTAATAATCCTTCCTGAAAACGGCTAATAGAACGAAGCCCGAAAACTGCCATAAGCAGGATAAACCGTTTTTTATATCGTCTGAATAAAGCCAACAAATAAATAATATATACCAGCTCAATAAATTTCAAAATGTTGTTGAACAGATATTGCACCATTGGCACGAGGAAGCATGCATATTCTAGCAGTACAAAGTATGGGTGATTAGTGAATGACTTTAGGAAATAACATAGTTGTTGTTAAATGCGATAACATATTGCAAACATTTCTGAGATCAATTTTGTTCTTGTAAACCCAAGTTGGGGCTACCTCCGCTTGATGGCTTTGCCTGATGCGATCCTTAGGTTGGCTCAGGAGTCTGGCGAATGCCCTTGACCGCAGGCCATCTCATGCTATGATTATGCATCTGTCCTGTGCCGACAGAGCGGCACAATCCAGCGCGCGCGTCTCGACGGCACCGGACAGCGGGTGGTGGCTCGGGTGTCGGAGCCGGAGGGACTGGCGGTGGACAGCATCGCTAGGAACATCCACTGGGTGGACACAAAGGAGCGGTGGATTGAGGTGGCTCGGCTGGACGGCTCTTTCCGCAAAGTGAGTGCTGTTTGATGCGACAAGAGCAGTTATTCACAATGTGGTTCAGGGTACGCACTAATCTCAGCACTCACAGTCCATCCGTGGATTGATTCAACCGCAAATCTCGCGAAAATCGAGAAATACTTACCACGCGCCGTGGAAGGCCTCTGCGAATTACACGTACTGGAGGGGGGGGGGGGGGGGGTAATCCGCCCCTTACACGCACTGGAGGATGGGGGGGGGGCGTAATCCGCCCCCCAAGATATTGGCCCCCATAAGAGCTACAATAACGCACTTTGTAGGGTAGGGAGGTTCTGTGGGAAACTCTGTTTTGTAAAACTTTCATGACCGTAGGTCAATATTTCAAGGTCAAATAAGGTCAAATATGCTACGTTTTGCTTGTTATGCGCTCCTTGGCTTGACATTGTTATGAAAGAGAGTGATTGCATAATATATCCTCGAAATGAGCTTAAATGATAGTTGGAAAATCTAATGATACAACAGGGATGATAGAAGTTGCATTAGACCTCAGGTCATTTATATATCAACATTTCATTGTGGTCATTTTGGAGAAATTTATATTTTATTTTTACTTTGATGGCCTACAAATTAAAATTAGTTTTCGGCTGATTTTTTTTTTTACTTTAGACGACGCACCGTTACTTATTTAGCAAGTACGCCAAAAATGATGAACTTATCGATCGGTAAAATCAGGAAATATTCACACACCAAAAGAAACAGGAGGGGTGGGCGGATTTCCCCCCCCCCCCCCCCCTCCCCCAGTGCGCGTGTTAATGCCCATTGCACAGTCACTGGTCCTGGTCCCGTGTTGCATCATAGAAACAGGGTCTGAGTCCAGTTTCATAAAATATTAAGATTTCGTGTCCGGAGTACTTCGTATTTCGTGAACAACAAAACAAATAAACAGCAGATTCTACGAAGCTTCGTAAATCGTGTTTCACCAACTTGCATTTTTGTAATGTGTCAGATGCCGACGGATGCCGATGGATATGCCGTCAAACTCTCGATAAAAACCTAGTGCCAAACAAAACCATCGTATCAAAACTATTTACAGCATATTCGAACAGCACTTTAGCATGGCACAAATAAGGAATTTGCAGGTCCATTTCAAGTCAATTCTATCACCATATGCTATTTTGATTTTTCGTAAGAAGTGATGCTCCTCCGGCCGAGGACGCGAAATTGTTTGTTATCTTCTGCTGCTTTGTAAATGCCAACGATCTTATTGTCTTGGATTCTAAAAAAACCTAAATATAATAATTATTAATGGATATCCCAATGTTGCACTATCACTCAATACATTTTTCACGAAGCTGATTGAAAACGATTTCCTAACATGGTGACTGGTGAGTATCTTAAGACAATTACTTCCTTTTTTCCTGGAGTAAATTTTATGAAGCTTGGCTGTGGTCTGGGTTGTGTACATTAGTCGCATAAACGTGCTGCGTATTGTGTATTTATCTAATACTGTGTTCATGGCATGCACTGTCTGTGGAGGGAGTATTGCGTTCCTGGCCCTACTCAGTACTCATCTCACTGTCTGTGGAGGGAGTATTGCGTTCCTGGCCCTACTCAGTACTCATCTCACTGTCTGTGGAGGGAGTATTGCGTTCCTGGCCCTACTCAGTACTCATCTCACTGTCTGTGGAGGGAGTATTGCGTTCCTGGCCCTACTCAGTACTCATCTCACTGTCTGTGGAGGGAAGATTGCGTTCCTGGCCCTACTCAGTACTCATCTCACTGTCTGTGGAGGGAAGATTGCGTTCCTGGCCCTACTCAGTACTCATCTCACTGTCTGTAGAGGGAAGATTGCGTTCCTGGCCCTACTCAGTACTCATCTCACTGTTTGCCCCCCCCCCCCAGGTACTGATTTCCACAGATCTGGACCGTCCGCGGGGCTTGGCGCTAGACCCGGCTGCTGGCTACATGTACTGGACTGACTGGGGCAGCGTGCCCCGCATTGAACGCTCCTTCCTGGACGGAACACATCGGCAGACGCTGGCCGACTCGGGGCTCCAGTGGCCCAACGGAATAGCGCTGGACCTTCAGCTTCGCACTGTTTACTGGGGTGACGCCAAGATGGACCGTATTGAGGTCAGTTGACGTTGACTGCACTGTGAATATATTGTTCACTCAACTATCCGTGTTTGACGTACACGGTTCTTTAACGTACTATTCGGTAAAGTCGACTTAAGCAAATGGTTTCCATTCACGTTTGGCGAAGCGCTGAAATGCGTTTTTCTAACATACTACTTCTGCTTACATTTTTCAACTCATAATCTTCTGTAAATCAGACGGATCCGACTTTCAAAGTACTATTGGTACTTCGTCGACTGGCGGACTTTGCTAAAAACGTTAACCCTATTCCTGTCCGGGGGGGGGGGGGGGGCGAATCGGCCCCGGAGGTTTTCGTGTGCTGCACATTCATTATTGAAGCTAAGGCCTTCAAACTTTCTGACTTTTCCTATCTTTTCATTGGGCATCTGATGGTGTACTTTGAAAAAAACTGCCTCATAAACGACTCCAGTAGCACTTTTTGGGAGGCATGTTCGGGCGTTTTTGATACCAAAGGTTTGCATGGTTAAACACTCGTGGAGGGTTTATGTTTTGTGAAAAATGCAAGCAAAAAGAGATACTAGTAGATAATTGCAAGGGCTTTCAGATGGCTTCCTCGAATTTTGAAGATGTTGATTATAAAATTTCGAAATTTGTGGAAAAAAATATTTCTTTACATATATATAAAATTTCAATTTTTCGAAAATTCGAAAAATGCCTGGCACATCCACGAGACATGATACCAGTATATGTACACACACAAAAAAAAACTCGATATCTTGATAACTGATAAAGTTATAACCCGAAAACTGCCGGAAGTTCGTGCTAAGACAAGCGGAAGGCTTGTCGCTGCGAATTGTTTTTGATGGAATGAATGGTAAAGTAGCGCCGACCCGGAATGAGTGCCCAGTCACCATTTCTGCAGTCACCTCAAGGTCATCCGCAGTTACGAACATTTTTGGCAATAACTCTTGACATGATATAGGTAGAGAGCTGAAACTGGTACAATGTGTTTGTTTAGTCAATACGCGTCTTCCCAAATGCAACATGACCTACTTTCGCCACCTTGGCCTAGACCATGACCTTGACCTAAATTTACATTTTTAAATTGACCTTACCAGGTCAAACTTGCTATATTTCGATGCGTTTAGACGAGAGAAACACGACAGTGGCAAAATTATTGTTATAACTTTTATAGGTGAAAAGGATATTCACAAAAACATATCATGGACATTTTGGTACATTTGACCTAGTTTGATCTTTAATATATTGACCCAAGGTCATGCAAATCACACAAAAGAGGGTTCCCTGTGGGTCCTTCCTACCCACCAAATTTAGTTGTTGTAGCTCTCATAGGAGCCAAGATCTCAGGAGGGGCCAAATCGGCCCCTCCCGGACTGATTTAGCGTAAAAAAGCCGGGCAGGAATAGGGTTAACCCGCGCACTGCAGGGGGGGTGATTTCCGCCCCCCCCCCCTCAGGTTTTTGCCGGATAGCCAAAAAATGGCGGCGCGCAGCGCCGCCGAGTTTTGACACACCTGTTAGGACATCAATTGCGCACACTTAGAAAAACAAATGAAGCTAGGGTCATCTCAGGTCAGGTCACCAGTTTTAGGTCAAGTGATCCCACCTACAAAAAACGTTTGCAGTTGTGCCAGAGCCAGAGTTTCTCCGCGATCAGTTTTAAACTTACAAGGTGTCATGAGGGCATAAGTACTTACAATTCATTTATCTCGGAATTTTGATATCGGTGACCTAAGGTTAGGTCAATTTCGTGACCTCCCATAATAAGTCAATGGGGGAAATATTCAAATGCTTCCTATTTCAAGGATATGCATGATATTAGTCCAATTACTTCTGGATCATGTTATTATAGGATCTTCTTGATGATTAAAGTGTAAGTTTTGTTCAGTGACCACTATGGGGTCATTTGAGGTTATCCGAGGTTACCATCATTTTTGTTGTCAATAACTTGCGACATGATGAAGATAGAGAAGTAAAACCGACAGCAATGTGTTTGTATCGTCGAGACACGTCTCCCTATATGCAACATGACCAACATGGGTCTTGACCTCAGGTCAAGGTCACTGACCTGAAGTAAAATTTTGAAGTTGACCTAACACGGTCACAATGTATATTATTCGAAGCGCCTTGAAGAGGCAAACACAATGGCGTAAACAGTTTTCGTTATCTGTATTAGGTAAAACGTTATTAGCGAAAAATGTTTTGCAAAAAAAAAAAGTTTTTCTTTTTTGACCCCTGAAGCCTCAAATATTGACCTGAGATCAAATTTGAGGACCTTTTGTCGATTTCAAATTTCAATGACTGACGATCGTTCTTTTTCTGTTTGTTTCTAGCTAGCATAATTTCCGAGATATATGGGAATTTCTGGAGCGAAGTCCTAAAACAGGAGAGAAAAAATGGAAAGTTTGACCTTTGATGACCTCTGGTGACCTCAATTTTGACCTGACCTAAAAAAATACTGGGTACTTTAGATAGAGCTTGTATCACGCTATAAAACGCCGCTTTCCGCTTGTCGCTATGTTGCATAGTTTTCGAGATATCACGGGGGGCGTAAATCAACCCCCCGCAGTTCGTGTTCGGCGCAAACCCCCTGCAGTGCGCTGGTTAAGAGTTCGAACTAAGCCTTAGCACAGGTGTTAATTCGTGGATTATGATTTATCGGAAATCTTTGTGCTTGCTGATGGGCGTACCTACATGTCTTTGCAATTTACATATTTTGTGGATCCAGCGGTACTTACAACCTTTAACCCTCGCCCTACGGGGGGGGGGGGCTGACAGGCCTCCCCCCTGAGGTTTTTCTTGAATAACTTTTTACACATGTGGCGCATCTTGCTGACATTTTCGGTAGCTGAGTTTACAACAATTATACGTATGCTGTAGAAATTAATTAAAATTGGTTCAGTAGTTTCGGAGATAATCATGTTTTGATGACGTCATGTTGGTAAAAAACGAGAAATATTTCACAAAAACGTAGAGAACAGAGTTTAAAAGCAAATTGCAAATGCAATTCACCAAAGATACAAAATGGCATTCTCTTTAAAATAACAATCTCGGATTTTCAAAACTTTGGGTTTTTGACCCCTAAAATGGCGAAAACAATTGGGAAAAATCCCCACAAAATCAAAATTTTCAAAGATGTTAGAAAAACCGGAATATATGTGAGAGAACTGAGTATGGATAATACCCATACCAAATTTAAAAGCAATAGCTTCATTTTTGGCTGAGTGATTCATTTTGACTACGTGTAAGAAACTGATGACGTCATTTATAAAACAAAACTTTTTGGACAAGATACGAACACATAATTACCTTTTCTGTATTTCTGAGTCAAAACTGGTCTAGGAACATGCCTTTTTATTTACATTTATAAATTTCTAATTTTGAGGTTTTCTGAAGAGCAAAATCGCTGTTCTGGATGTGGTAAATCCGAGGTCATTCACTTGACCTGGAAGGTTACCCTTTGAATTGAAACCTAAAATCGCATACTGTTAGATTCCTCTCATGACAGGCAACATGCTGGTTCTTACCGCATTGCTCTAAGTTGCTTGGTTTGGAAGTTAACAGGGGGGCCTGTAGGGCGAAGGTGAAAAAAGCTCCCGTAGGGCGAGGGTTAACCAGGTAACTTCCAATTAACAGTAAAACATATAATTCAACAGAGTAATGTTGTATGTTTTAGACTCTGATCATTTTGTAACACACAATCAACGCAAACAAGGCAAATAACAAACAATGTGTAGTGTGTCGATCGAATTCATGCCCAGCTGGGTGAGGTGTGTTTGACCCGATGCCGCTGACCTGTGACCTGTGTTTGACCTGACTCCGCTGACCTGTGACCTCAGGTGGCCAACATGGATGGCACGGGTCGCCGGGTGCTTCTCAGTAGTATACCTCACTGCTATGGACTAGCGCTGCTCAATGACTTCATCTACTGGACAGACCAGATGGGCCACACTGTGGAGAGGGCGCATAAAGTAACCGGTATGAGATGTGATATGCCGCTCACTGTGAACAGCGGCCTGGTGGAGCTGGCCTGGACATTTCGAACATTGGAACTCCTTAAAACTTCACCTAAGTTCGAACGTACTATTTAATCGACAACCCCACATACTGACAACGAAACACATTTACGTTATTCAAAATCGTAGAAAGATGAGAAACATGTTTACATGTTTTTCAGAGTTCGAAGATTTCCACCGGGCCGTCGCTCGTGACTAATGTCTATGTTCCACTTTGGGCATTCCAGCACAGATCGACCAGGGGTTAACATCATCATGTCACGGATTTTGATAAAGTCCTCGTTCCAAGGGAAATCGGCCACACTGATTTGTCATATACCATTGGAATGGAAATAACCCACTCTTCAAGATGCTGGTGTCAGGTTTTTATTTTATTTTTTGTTTACCTTTTTTAATATCCCTAGTACCTTGCAATTTATAATTTGTAACCATACATTTAAACATAATAATCATCTGTCTTTGAACCACAAAAGGCATGGGTTTGTGTCTATAAATGCGTCAAATTGGCTTGCCTTTACGTGCTATTGGGAAAAAGATCAAACATCATTCTATCAAAATATGACGTATTTTTGGGCAAAAATAAATACATTTTATTTTTCTGACTCAAAGACAGGTGATTTTTTAAAAAAAACTGTATGGTTAACAATTACAATTTAAAGGTACTTGGTGTATTTAAAAAAGTGCAAAAAATACGCTTTGGTTTCTTCAGATTTTCTAGATTTTTGAAGAAAAAAACTAACATCAACATCTTATACAGTGGGTCATTTCCATTCCAATGGTATATGACAAATGCATATTCCATTGTTAATTTCCAGCAATATAGGCGACAAAAGTTGACCTGTTCGATGACCTTGGAATAAAATGCCTGAGGCAATATCTCTAGAACCACCGCTTAGATTGAGTTAAAACTTCCACAGATAGTTTCAGCTTCCCTTTTTATGCCGTATATACATTTTGATTAGAATCGAGTGCGTCATTTTGATAAATTTGTGGCCGCTTTGGTTCGAAGACAGGTGATTATTATGTTTAACTGTATGGTTACAAATTAAAATTGCCCCAGAGCCGTCCACGGGGACATGACATTGCTACATTCAAACACATGTGGCTCAATATTCTAAGGAGGTACCACGATTTCTATGATGGATTTTATAGAACAGACGTTGCAGAGTTCTTTGACGTTAAATAATCGTCAAAAAGACTTAGGGAAGTTATTAAAAAATGACAACGTTTTTAACATATATTTAAGGGGGTAAAATTTTCACTTATACAATAATATCATACTTTTGGCCATTCCAAATAATGTGAAAAATAATTTAATCCACTCAGCACACGATAAAGGGGTAAAAACTAGAAAAGAAGCCTGTAGGTGTGCATCACCAAAACGCCGGAGGCTATAACTTTTAAACGGCTAGCATGATACAAAAATATATATTACAGCCGTAAACAGTGTGGCCATAGCAGGAGGATTAAAACCTCCTCGAATCTATTTTAGAAGTCAAAATGATTAATGCAAATTATATTTGCAATCACCTTAACGACTTAACTCGTAAATGTAACTACCGTGCGTGCGCTCGTGGGCGTGTGCTCGTGGGCGTGCGCTCGTGGGCGTGTGCTCAGATGTGCATGTGTGCGTGCGCTCGTGTGCGTGTGCGTGTGCGTGTGCGTGTGCGTGTGCGTGTGCGTGTGCGTGTGCGTGTGCGTGTGCGTGTGCGTGTGCGTGTGCGTGTGCGTGTGCGTGTGCGTGTGCGTGTGCGTGTGCGCGTGCGTGTGCGTGTGTGTGCGCGTGTGCGTGTGCGTGTGCGTGTGCGTGTGCGTGTGCGTGTGTGTGTGTGTGTGTGTGTGTGTGTGTGTGTGTGTGTGTGTGTGTGTGTGTGTGTGTGTGCGTGTGTGTGCGCGTGTGCGTGTGCGTGTGTGTGTGCGTGTGCGTGTGCGTGTGCGTGTGCGTGTGCGTGTGCGTGTGCGTGTGCGTGTGCGTGTGCGTGTGCGTGCGTGCGTGCGTGCGTGCGTGCGTGTGTGTGTGTGTGTGTGTGTGTGTGTGTGTGTGTGCGTGTGCGTGTGCGTGTGCGTGTGCGTGTGCGTGTGCGTGTGCGTGTGCGTGTGCGTGTGCGTGTGCGTGTGCGTGTGCGTGTGCGTGTGCGTGTGCGTGTGCGTGTGCGTGTGGGTGTGCGTGTGCGTGTGCGTGTGCGTGTGCGTGTGCGTGTGCGTGTGCGTGTGCGTGTGCGTGTGCGTGTGCGTGTGCGTGTGCGTGTGCGTGTGCGTGTGCGTGTGCGTGTGCGTGTGCGTGTGCGTGTGCGTGTGCGTGTGCGTGTGCGTGTGCGTGTGCGTGTGCGTGTGCGTGTGCGTGTGCGTGTGTGTGTGTGTGTGTGTGTGTGTGTGTGTGTGTGTGTGTGTGTGTGTGTGTGTGTGTGTGTGTGTGTGTGTGTGTGTGTGTGTGTGTGTGTGTGTGTGTGTGTGTGTGTGTGTGTGTGTGTGTGTGTGTGTGTGTGTGTGTGTGTGTGTGTGTGTGTGTGTGTGTGTGTGTGTGTGTGTGTGTGTGTGTGTGTGTGTGTGTGTGTGTGTGTGTGTGTGTGTGTGTGTGTGTGTGTGTGTGTGTGTGTGTGTGTGTGTGTGTGTGTGTGTGTGTGTGTGTGTGTGTGTGTGTGTGTGTGTGTGTGTGTGTGTGTGTGTGTGTGTGTGTGTGTGTGTGTGTGTGTGTGCCGTGCGCGCGCCGTGATGCCAGTATATCTATGACAATGGAGGTGATGCTGATCTACGCACCCTTGAATTCCGCAGGTGGCGACAGAGAGGTGGTAAATCAAATAATACAGCCAAGAGGCATTGCCGCGGTCACCACTTCCCCTCAAAACATGACCAACGGATGTTTGAGTGACAACTATACCTGTACCTACCTCTGCCTCAACACGCCTGCGGGGCCAACTTGCCATCGGTCCAACGGTGAGTTACGACATCATCCGGTATTTTTGTTTGGGCAATGCACGAAGTTAAAGTGATAATAAAACTTATCTCGGTGTGATTGGTCATTCTGACACTGCATCATGCTTAATATTGAAATATAGAAATATAAAATTAAAAATTTCATCTTAACCACCTCAGCATCACCTCCTCGGGATGTTCGGCGCCCCCTTTGCCGTGTCGGGGGGGGGGGGAGGGGCGTCTGAACGTCCCCTTCTTACTCGGCTCCTATAGAGAGTAGGCGGAATTCAAAAACACCGTTCGATAGCTCGTCAAAATCATGTCCAAACTATTTTTGTCATTTTTTTTTAGCTCAGGTCAATATTGAGGTCACCAGAGGTCATCGAAGGTCAGATTTTCCCCTTTTAGGGCTTTGCTCCAGAAACCCCCAAATATCTCGGGAACTATGATAACTAAGAAGAAACGAAAAAAGCATCGAAAGCTCCTGACAAATGCAATAGCCGAGGTGTCCTCGAATTTTAGCTCAGAACAATAGTGCAGTCTTCAGAGGTCACAGTTTTGTTTTTGGTGAATAACTTGTCCGCTGAACATAGAGCAATAAGTTTAACTCCATCGTGTTTGTCTCGCCAAGGTGCTTCGAAACATATTAATGGTGACCGGTGTAGGTCAACTTCAAAATAAATTTGACCTCAGGTCTAGGTCAGTTGGTAACCCAGGTAGATCATGTTGCATATGGGGCGACGGTGCTCGACGACACAAACACAGTGGTGTCATTCGCACGTCTCTATCTTTATTATATCAAAATTTATTGGCAAAAAAGTGCTGGCAATCTAAGATGACTTTAGCTGGCCCTGCAAAGGTCACTGAGCAGCAATTTAACTTCGGTCATCAGAAATGAGCTAAAATTTCATGGTTCCGAGAAAATTGACCTGATTTAATGCATATTCTCTGAATAGGAAGCATTTTAATATTTTCCCATTGACTTAAAATGGGAGGTCACGAAATTGACCTGACCTTAGGTCGCCGATATACAAATCCGAGATAAAAAAACAATGTAGGTACTAATGGTCTTATTAAAACCTGTACGTTTGAAACCGATCGGCCAAAAACTGTGACTGTGGTACGACCGCAAACGTTTTTGGAGGTGGGGTCACGTGGCCGGGCCTGGTGGCCTGACCTGAGATGACCCGAGATCAAAAAAATTTACGCAATTTGGGCAATTGATTCCCGAACACCTGTGCCAAAAACGATGGCGCTGCACGCCGCGGTTTTTCTCCTTCATCGAAAAACCTTAGGGGGTGTCCAAACGCCCCCCCCCCGGCATGGCGCGGGTTAATTGTGGAAGCGTGGCACGAGCGATATATGCCAGTTTTGAGTGCAACGTCTGCACGAGCGTGTGTTGTCTTGTTGCAGTAGAGTGTTCTGGAGACGGACTCCAAGCTTACCCGGACAGCTGTCACTATTACTACAGCTGTGTCAACGGCACCGCCACCAGAATGTCGTGCGGTCCTGACCTCGAGTTTAGCTCCGATGCAGAGGAGTGCGTTCTCGTCAAGGAGGCAAAGTAAGTGCTAACAATCTGGTTGTTGTGATATGCTTTCTTTTCTAATTGCACATACATCAGGACAAATCAAAACGGTCGATCATTTTCAGGTAGAAACGCACCTTCCTCAAATTGTTTAGCCCGACCCGACATTTGTTGAACATTATTATTCCAAATGTACAAGTAAGTACAGGTGTGATTCCGTGACGTTTTATGATAGTTTGCAAAGGAATGTATTAAATAATATTGTTACACAGTCGTGCAATTTAGACTCCCACTTGTGCGAGCTTGCAAGCGTAAAATCCGCTTAAATTCATCAAAATAAGAGTGTTGAGGTGATATGATGGTCAGAATTTTTGCACGATCCAAAAACATTCATCGTCTAATTTTTGCCGGTGCCAATAATTTATCAGTAAAATTATTTGATATCTACTTACGGCAATTTACTACATAAAAATCTAGCCAGGTTTAAAATTCGGTTTGCCGTTAACCGTATTCCCTGCGGGCGGCAATAATTACGTTAACTTGTGGGGGGGGGGGGGGGGGGGGGGGGGGCGGGGGCAGATTCTCAATGTTCAATCGTTAGGTGCAGGAAAAACTACAACGCTCTTAGCATTGCAAACTCTGCCATTAGCACACAACAAACACGGCTAAGGCCGTGAAATATATTTATCGTGCAACTGAAGGATCATATTCCATAGCGCCACGTGTTCATCTGTAACTGCCTATAGGCAGTTGATCAAATCTCGTCATGGTATCTTGGATGGCAATCCAATGCCCATAAAGTAGGTGATTCTCATTAGGTCATTGGATGCTTACTTTGCTATAGGCGAGGCTTGAATGAAGGCTTGACAAGTTAATACAATGGGACACTAACCGCTCTTCTAGCCGCTAGATGTCAAAGCTGTGCATGAAGACGAACTTGTGTTGTCAATGGTGGCGCACTTGCTTCAAACGCATTTTAAACGCTTTTGATTTGTTCACCATTCGATTCCAACTGGTCTGAAACGGCGCCGTTTTGAGTTTTGTCCACTTTAGTTCACCATAAGTGGACTAAATTGCACCAAAACTTGTAGTACCAATTTGCCGACGAGGCCATGCTTCGAAACTTTGTCCGCCCCTGTAGCTCAGTGGGAGAGCGCCGGACTTCTGACCTCACCCGGTAGTGACAGCCCGGGTTCGAGTCGCATCGGCGCTCACTATTTGCCCCTGACCACTTTAGTTGGGATGGCCTGTGGCCGGTGGCAGCGGTCGCACTCAAGGTCAGGTGACGTCAGAGGGCGGAGCGGACCGTATCCAGGTATGTCGGGCACGTAAAACTTTCGCTTCTAAATTCTGCCGGACGCCAGGAATTACTTGATCGGGTGGTGGGGTCAGGGCCTGCGCAACAAGCCAGAGTGATCATTTGAAACTGTGATAAGTTAGGTGACTACCAGAGACATATATTTCATATTGACATGAATGAAACGCATACCGTT
>JAXIVJ010004512.1:0-82203 GCA_036785665.1 Chirona hameri
GTCAGTAGTCATAGCTTTCGACCCACCAGCCACGCACAGTCAGTAGTCATAGCTTCCGGCCCACCAGCCGCGCACAGTCAGTAGTCATTAGCTTCCGACCCACCAGCCGCGCTCAGTCAGTAGTCATAGCTTCCGACCCACCAGCCGCGCACAGTCAGTAGTCATAGCTTCCGACCCACCAGCCCGCGCACAGTCAGTAGTCATAGCTTCCGACCCACCAGCTGCGCTCAGTCAGTAGTCATAGCTTCCGACCCACCAGCCGCGCAGCCAGCTGTGCCCTCACCAATCTGACGCCCCCCCCCCCCCCCGCCCCCCCCCCGTCCCCCCCCCCCCCCCGCTCTGCGTGCGGCCACACAGGTGTTTAAGAAGATGCGCCTGAGTCAGGTGCTGCCGCCGGAGGTGGCGCCGGCTGGTGAGAGGCCAGAGAGCTACTCGGCCAAGGGTGGCCCTGGATCGGCTGCGGCCCGGCGTCCATCAGCTGCGGCACCTTCCTCGGCAGGCCTAGGCTACACGGACGTCACCATCTTCGAGAAGAGCGAGTACATCGGCGGTCTCAGGTGGGCCTCGGGACCGGCACAGGCGGGGAGAAGGAGGGTGGCTCAGGCGGCCAGCCAGAGACGGGAACAACAAAGAACGTTGAACGGAGGAAAGAGCCATTTGGTAAACAATTCCTTGTGGTCAGCACAGGCTGAATAGCGCAAGAACATAAACAAATATTTGTGTTGTTCACACTGTGATAAGTTAATGTGCGATGTGCATCCTCCTTAATCATATTATTGATTAAACGGTGTTGTAATATGCTTTCCTTCGCACTTACATTATCCGCCTTCATTTAATGACACATTTCCCACATTTCCCTCATTGAAATGTGGGAATTCTTAAATAATCTTCAAAAGAATATCTACCGTTAAAGGAAATAGTTCACCTTCAACATTAGTTTTAAACTGAGATAGCAGTTTTGTAGCCCGTGTTGGAAACCCCTATCTGCAAAGTTGTCTTGACTGAAAAGCCGAATATATTATTTTTTGGCGAAGGAATGCGATGCTGGCGAAGGAATGGGTGTACTGGTTCTAACCCGGGCAGAGGCTATACCATCAGCCAATCAGCTTGCAGCTAGTGCTAGCAAGCGAACCCGCCGACCGCCGGTTGGCACATCTCCAATGCGAGTCTATCCTTACGCGACTACTTTCGAATCTGATTGGCTGAACCATTTTTACATTCGCGTGACGTCAGGACTCTGACTCAGAGAGTATGCATATAGTTTTGATAAACAATACAAATTTACGGCCTTCTGTCCTGAATCGGCGCGATATAAGGCCATTTTTGACAATATAAAAATAAATTGTATTAAAAAATATAATCAAATCGTGTTTGGTAAAAAAAATCAAAGGTGAACTATTTCCTTTAACATAGGCAGGCGAAGGGCGTAGGCAAGGGCGTAGGCAAGGGCGTAGGCAAGGGCGTAGGCAAGGGCGTAGGCAAGGGCGTAGGCAAGGGCGTAGGCAAGGGGCGTAGGCAAGGGGCGTAGGCAAGGGCGTAGGCAAGGGCGTAGGCAAGGGCGTAGGCAAGGGCGTAGGCAAGGGCGTAGGCAAGGGGCGTAGGCAAGGGCGTAGGCAAGGGCGTAGGCAAGGGCGTAGGCAAGGGCGTAGGCAAGGGCGTAGGCAAGGCAAGGGCGTAGGCAAGGCGTAGGCAAGGGCGTAGGCAAGGGCGTAGGCAAGGGCGTAGGCAAGGGCGTAGGCAAGGGCGTAGGCAAGGGCGTAGGCAAGGGCGTAGGCAAGGGCGTAGGCAAGGGCGTAGGCAAGGGCGTAGGCAAGGGCGTAGGCAAGGGCGTAGGCAAGGGCGTAGGCAAGGGCGTTAGGCAAGGGCGTAGGCAAGGGGCGTAGGCAAGGGCGTAGGCAAGGGCGTAGGCAAGGGCGTAGGCAAGGGCGTAGGCAAGGGCGTAGGCAAGGGCGTAGGCAAGGGCGTAGGCAAGGGCGTAGGCAAGGGCGTAGGCAAGGGCGTAGGCAAGGGGCGTAGGCAAAGGGCGTAGGCAAGGGGGCCGTAGGCAAGGGCGTAGGCAAGGGCGTAGGCAAGGGCGTAGGCAAGGGCGTAGGCAAGGGCGTAGGCAAGGGCGTAGGGCAAGGGCGTAGGCAAGGGCGTAGGCAAGGGCGTAGGCAAGGGCGTAGGCAAAGGGCGTAGGCAAGGGCGTAGGCAAGGGCGTAGGCAAGGGCGTAGGCAAGGGCGTAGGCAAGGGCGTAGGCAAGGGCGTAGGCAAGGGCGTAGGCAAGGGCGTAGGCAAGGGCGTAGGCAAGGGGCGTAGGCAAGGGCGTAGCAAGGGCGTAGGCAAGGGCGTAGGCAAGGGCGTAGGCAAGGGCGTAGGCAAGGGCGTAGGCAAGGGCGTAGGCAAGGGCGTAGGCAAGGGCGTAGGCAAGGGCGTAGGCAAGGGCGTAGGCAAGGGCGTAGGCAAGGGCGTAGGCAAGGGCGTAGGCAAGGGCGTAGGCAAGGGCGTAGGCAAAGGGCGTAGGCAAGGGCGTAGGCAAGGGCGTAGGCAAGGGCGTAGGCAAGGGCGTAGGCAAGGGCGTAGGCAAGGGCGTAGGCAAGGGCGTAGGCAAGGGCGTAGGCAAGGGCGTAGGCAAGGGCGTAGGCAAGGGCGTAGGCAAGGGCGTAGGCAAGGGCGTAGGCAAGGGCGTAGGCAAGGGCGTAGGCAAGGGCGTAGGCAAGGGCGTAGGCAAGGGCGTAGGCAAGGGCGTAGGCAAGGGCGTAGGCAGGGGCGTAGGCAAGGGGCGTAGGCAAGGGCGTAGGCAAGGCGTAGGCAAGGGCGTAGGCAAGGGCGTAGGCAAGGGCGTAGGCAAGGGCGTAGGCAAGGCGTAGGCAAGGGCGTAGGCCAAGGGCGTAGGTAAGGGCGTAGGCAAGGGCGTAGGCAAGGGCGTAGGCAAGGACGTAGCAAGGGCGTAGGCAAGGGCGTAGGCAAGGGGTCATGCTCCCCCCCCCCCCCCCTAGAAGCCAGGCGGGCCCCTCTGGCGACCGAGTGAGGGCCCCCCTGGGGCCGAAGGCCCAGTGTTTTGGATGCTGTCAGGTGCCCGCAAAAACGCCTAACGTCGCCATAAAAAAACGTCCACAAACCTTAAAAAAATCGTACCACAAATAAATAACAGCACTTGCCTGTCTGTTAAAGGCATGTATATGTAAATACGTACAAAAAGGGTCCAAGCCAGTGTGGAGAGGGCCCTCTACCAGCTTTGAAAGGGCCCTGGCGATCTGCAAATGGCCCCCCTGTCGGCCTTTAGAGGGCCCCGTCCGGCCTGTAGAGGGCCCTGCCTTCTGGCCTCTAGAGGACCCTGTCGGCATTTAGAGGGCTCTGCCGGTATTTATAGGCCCTGCCGACCTGTAGAGGGCCCTCTTACAGCCTGTAGGGCCTTGTCGATCTGCAGATTGTCCCAGTGAATCTGTAGAGGGCCCTCTGCTGGCCTTTAGAGGGCACTGCCGATATGTAGAGGGCTCTCTGCCGGCCTTTAGAGGGCCCTTCCAGCATGTTAGAGGGCCCTATCGACCTGTAGAGGGCCCTCTTCCAGCATTTAGGGGCACTGTCGATCTGGAGAGTGCCCCAGCCAATCTATAGAGGGCTCTCTGCCGGCCTTTAGATGGCCCTGACAGCCTTTAGAGGGTCCTTTCGGTCTTTAGAGGGCCCTGCCGATCTGTAGAGGAACTCTGCCGGCATTTGTAGAGGGTCCTGCCGGCCTGTAGAGGGCCCTGCCGACCTGTAGAGGGCCCTCTTCCAGCCTTTATGGGCCCTGTCGATCTGGAGTGTCCCAGCCAATCTGTAGAGGGCCATCCGCTGGCCTTTAGAGGGCCCTACCGATCTGTAGAGGGCTCTCTTACGGCCTTTAGAGGGCCCTGCCGATCTGCAGATGTCCATTTACCAGCCTTTAGAGGCCCCCTGCGTATCTGTAGAGGGCTTCTGCTGTCCTTTAGAGGGTCCGGTGGTGGTAGAGGTGGTCTGCCGATCGAGCGCCGTTGAGGGTCTCGAAGTAAGACCAGTCAAAAGTTCTCATTGTTTTTCGGTGTATGCTAGTAACGTCTGAGAGGAGTACAAGGCTTTGACAATGTACGAGTATTAACCCGGCATTGGCTGGGATCTCAGCCGAACGCCATTGACTGGGGGGGGGGGGGGGGGGGGGCGGCCTGGTTATCTTCCGAACCAATAACCGCAGCGTCGACCTGCAGAGGTGGCCAAAGATCTCGTCTGGACACATCCGGACAAAGACGTTGGCCCGTACTTTCCTGAGCGACCCCCCAGTGGAAATCTTCGAATTCTGAAAAACAAATGTAAACATGTTTTTCATCCTTCTACGATTTTGAATTAGAAGCGCCTTGACGAGACAAACACGATGGCGTAAAAATAGTGCCTTATCTTCATTAGGTAAAAAGTTATTTGCGAAAAACTGTTTTGTCATAAACAGTTTTTTACATTTGATGACCTCTGGAGCCTAAAATATTGACCTGAGCTCAAATTTGGAAGAAAAAAATGAGGATTGGATATTTCAAGACCAAAATTATTTGGATTGGCAGGGCGATTGCAGATTGGCAAAATGCAGATTGGCAGGGTGATTGTTTTTTCCGTTTGTTTCTAGCCATCATAGTTTCCGAGATATTTTGGGGTTTCTGGAGCGAAGTCCTAAAACTGGAAAATCTGACCTTTGATGACCTCTGGTGACCTCAATATTGACCTGACCTAAAAAAAAGACCGATATACCGTCGATAGAGCTTGTCAGGGGTCTATTTTTTCGGTAATTTGGTAGTGAGCGTTGGCGACAGATTTTTTGTAAGTGAAGCGACAAACATTGGGCTTTGTTTATGCCGTTGTCGGAGGATCCAGCCGAACCGAGCAAGAGAATGGCCCTTGTTCGTTACACTTGGTTGTGCGTCCTATTCTTCATGAGCAAAAACAAAACGGAAAGTTTTCATAATTCAAAAATGATGACTGGGCGAAATTTTACATTTTTGTTTACATTTTTACATTTACATTTTGTACAATTTTACACGTGAGGAAAATGGTCCCAAGCACAAGAAAATAAATGATCACGCAACACAATATGCTTAATGGATTTCACCCACAATACAACACAAGGTATTTTGTTTGTATTTTATTAAGCAGATCATCAACAGGGCCTTTAGAGGGCCTCTGACAGGTGAAGTCACATAGTAAAACCGATAACACGATCACTCCATAAAGTACATTGAAACATAACAAGATATAAATAGTGTAAACAATGCAAAGTGAACTGATAAATTATGCAAGATAAAAACAGTGACCGTAAAAGACGAGTTACAGATAAAGTGATGACATGTTTGATACATGATGACATGACACCCAAACCGGTATGCTTGCAAAGCAAAAATATAAACGAAGTGGTTTTCTGGATCGTACAGACTTAATGGCATAATCATTAATATCAGCCGCGTTTCTTTGGGGCGATCGGTTTTCGCTGCGGGTATGCGTATTTCGGTTTTCCCGCATTATAATTGTCACCGGGTAGCGTATAACTGAACATAAGTCAGTCAAAAATATAAATATTGCTTTGAAATTTGGTTTGGGAATCGTCCATACTTGGTTCTCCAATATATATTCCGGTCTTTGAATATATTTGAGAAGAAAAAAATATGATTATTTTTTGTGTGTGAAAATTTCCACATTTCTGTTCTCTCGAATATATTCAAAAACCGGAAGATATATTGGAGAACCAAGTATGGACGATACCCAAACCGAATTTCAAAGCAATATCTATATTTTGGACTGACTTATGTCGTGTTTTTACGCTAGCGGTGGCAATTAGAATGAGGGAAACCGCGCGACAGGCCAGCCCGGTAGCGAGCCGGTAGCGGCCCATTGACTTACGTTATTGGCGAGTGGTAGCAAGCTTGTAGCGAAGGTGACGGGTCGCAGTGAGTGTCGCATGAAAGCTTTTTCGAAAATAACTCGCATATTTATCAACCGATTGCAATTAAACTTGCAGTACCCTACTTTTTGAACAATTTGACACATACTCTCAACTTTTGTTAAGTGCTATCCCCATGACCCGTGACCTATGACCTGTTTTCTGAAGGTCATGCCAGGCGCAACTGGCGTCCCGTAGTATCGGTGCTTGTAACTTGTGCAGTTTTCGAGTGTTAGCTGCTCAGAAGCATATGCACAGGTGTCAACAGGTGACATTTATGGTTTCCACTGAGAGTGTGACCTCCGATGACCTGATATGACTTTTTTGCCCTATGGCAGTTCCTAGGACATTTTGTGACGCTGATTTCAAATTTGGCATCCATTTTACATTGTTATATGTTCCACTGGGGTCATGCATTTGCACAGTTCAATGAGGTCACTGACCTCCGATAGGCTTCCGCTCGGCTTCGCTCGGCTTCGCTCGGCTTCCGCTCGGCTTCGCTCGGCTTCGCTCGGCTTCGCTCGGCTTCGCTCGGCTTCGCTCGGCTTCGCTCGGCTTCGCTCGGCTTCGCTCGGCTTCGCTCGGCTTCGCTCGTGAAACGCCCATCCAGGTGTCTAACTGAAAATATTTTTGCTTGATATGTGGTGACAATCCTTACCGGGGAGTTTTCATCGTGCGACAAAAATTGCCCTAGATTCGTCGTGAGCGACAAATCTCGCCATTTATAGACCTCTGGAGCTCGTCTCGAGCTATCTAACGCCGTTTTCCGTTTGTCGCTACATTGCGTGGTTTTCGAGATCCCTAGGGGGGGGGGGCGGAATCCGCCCCCCTCCCCCCTCACCTTCCAGGGCGTGTAATTATCAGAGGCTCTCCAGGGCGTATGTTAAGATATGACTATCGTGTTGTAAAAGCGTATCACAATGTCGTGTATTTTTTCAATACAATTTATAAGCAAACGGTATCTAAAGCTTTCTGTAAATAAATATATAAGGAGCATGTTATTTCGTTATTTTGTAGAAATTTTGTAACTTCATCGTACATGTGCACAATCGGTATGTAGTATGTATCCAGTAAACATGCCGACGTCGGCCCGACGTCGGCAGATGTCGGCATCTCGGCAGCGGCATTCCGATGTCGGCCCTGACGTCGGTCCGACGTCGGCCTGACGTCAGCCCGACGTCGGCTGGAACGTCGGATACGTCCGCATATACCAAGGGTCCAGCCGACGTCGGGCCGACGTCGCAAGATGTCGGCAGATGTCGGCTTTCTTAGCATACCTATGTTTGTAAGTAACTTAACCCTGCGGGCGGCTAAAATTACGTTAACTTGGGGGGAGCAGATTCTGCCCCCCCCCCCCCCAGAGATCTCGAGAACCTCTCGGTCGATTTCGATGGGCAAAACGCCATTCGATTCGTCATGTCAAGATTGGACCCCGAAATTTTGGACCCCATTTAGACCCCGAAAAAAAAATTGGGACCCCGAAATTTGAAATTTGAAAAAAGAAATTTGTGCTTCTACTCGCAACTCTGCGTGGCAGGTCGATAAGGATCCGTATTTCGAAAACTACCCGTGTGTATATTACGCTCAATACGTGATTAGCCAGAATTGTTTATCCAGTTTTTGGTAAGACTTTTCATTTCCCCTTTCTTATTTTATTTTTGTCATGCATGTATATTCTCCCCCATCCCCCTCGGTGAGGAGGGATGGGGAGGACTTTCCTCGTCCTCTCGCAACCTACCATAGATATTCTCAATGCGCGTTCAGTCCCAGCAGCCCGCACCTAATAGGCAGTGAGCCGTGGGCGCAATGGCTCGTTTTTTTTATATTACAGAGAAGCAACAATTATCCTCTACCTGATCAAACGGGAAGTACACTTCAAGTTATTTTGCCCGAGCGCCGCTGCGTTGGGCGCAGCGCGCAAGTTGATTCACGGTGATACGCGATTTGGAGATTATTTTGAGATTTTAGCTCCCCTTTATATGCTGTTCTAATAAGGCAACCTGGTTTTAAAATGCCAAAAACAGTACAGTTTGTATTTCTATCATTTGGATGCGTTTTAAAATAAATTCGGGTCGGGCCCGGCCCGGGCCGGTGCTATAAGGTGACCCAGAAAGCAGGTCAGGTCACGACCACCAGTCGCGCGCGAGTAGGGTGGAAGGATGTGCGTTAGCAGGCGCGATATTGCTGAGTTAGGCTTTAGTGTTGGTGTCTCGAACCTTTCAGTCACGAATTTACTGGAGTACCCTGGATATAAAATTTAGCGAGGAGCTTGCTTCTTCTTCGACGAAAAAATTATAGCGTAAGGTTTCTCATCTCCAATATTAAGCAGTGGGAGGCCGCGTGTCGAAGTAAGCTTAAATTTCTAAGCACTGTCAGCGAGCGAGTGGCTGAACGGTGATTTATGCTTGTCCTTGCCCATGTGCCAGGCTACCCACCGCGGAAGACCAACCCACCAGCACGCCAACAGAGTTCCCAGGTTAGTATGATAGGTACTCGCACACTAGCTTGGAATGTAAGCCGTCCGCTATTATGATTAGATGTAGCAGTTGGATTTAGCTTACGCTTACGCTTGATTTGAGTCGTGACAATTAATTTTGGGTTATTGCACCTATTTTTCCTTTCTTATCTCGCTTGAGATAACATATTTGAAATCAGCGCACCAAAAAAGGACCTACATACTCATTTGCATTGTCTTACAGGCTACCAAGTCAAGTCAAGTCATCAAGTCACCAAAGCCAGCTTTCGGGCCGTGTCGCGCTAGAAGGGTCAATCCGCCCACTGTGCACCGGGTCAGCGCCCGCGGCGCTGGGCCGGCCTAGCGCAGCGGAATCGGCCGGCCGGAGCGGGGCAGTCAGTTGGCGACAGGCTCGGGGCTCGCACGCAGTGTGGTGCTGGAGGCTTGAGCAGGGAAGTTGTACGGTTTCGCCGTCTGTTTGTTTTAGTTATCCAAACATTATCAATTAAATTTCAAATGT
Source organism: Chirona hameri (assembly GCA_036785665.1). Lineage (NCBI taxonomy): Eukaryota > Metazoa > Arthropoda > Thecostraca > Balanomorpha > Balanidae > Chirona > Chirona hameri. The sequence continues at coordinate 8,891 of JAXIVJ010004512.1, forward strand.
TAATGATTGCAGTAACTATGAACAATCAAGTACGCGAGCATTCATTTGCCTCCCCTGTCTGCCTATGTGTCCTATTGTCCCTGTTTTAGTATGTGTCTCGTTTGACACCCTTTCCTTTTCTTATTTCAGATGCTGTCGCCAGAAGCACAGCTTTGAATAATGTGGGAAAACTGGGAACGCAGGGTGCGACAATGGCTGCACAACGCTGCCCTGTCATTAATTTACATTCAATTGCTTTGTCTGTCTGCCTATCTGCCGGACGCCAGTTTCAGTATGTCTTGTTTGACACCCTCTCCTTTCCTTCTTTCAGATGCCGTCCCCCTGAAGCACGCTTTGAAAAATGTGGAAACTCTGGTGCGACAATGGCTGTACGACGCGGCCAACTGTTCTCAGCAGCCAAGAGAAGGCCGCTTTATACCGTGTTAATGTACTGTGTGACCTTGGGATGGTTTGATGTAAATACAGAAGAGGTTCGGATAAATATGTTACTGTTTGAATGTCTGCTGAAGTTTGGAAAGCGTTCTGTAATTACTGGCAGAGCGCTTGGGGCCCGACCTCCGCATGGGTCGGCTCAGTGTCGGCTACACGTCTGGTCAACAGCGGGCCGACGTCGCCCGATGTCGGGCTGGACCTCCGGCATATGCGGACATATCCGAACGTCCAGCCGACGTCGGCCCGACGTCGGCCCGACGTCGGCATGTTTACTGGGTACGTACTGTGCTGTTCAATTAATCCCAATTGAAAGAAGATTCAGGATATTATTTTTATTAACCTGCGCCCCGCTGGAGGTGGCAGAATCCCCCTGATTTTATCAATAACTTGAAAACAATGATAGATATCGACCTTTCGTTAACCTTTCAGTATGTTATGCTGCATCAAGTCTACGTCCTTATCACAACATTTTAATGACAATGGTGGAGTACTTTGGGAGATAATTACGTTTTAATCACGTCATGTCTTGCGATTTTTGGTGGAAAAACAATACATGTTTGACAATTCGTAGAAAATCGAGTTTTGAAGCAAATTGCAAATAAAAAAGCGCCGAAAGAAAGGAAATGACATTATATTAAATGTCTAACGCGGATTTTCGAAATTTCGAGTTTTTACTTCCAATTTTGTTTGTTCGCTGTCGAAAGTTATTTCTCGTTTATTTACAACCTACAAAATACTGTACTGTTTTAATTATGTGGGCCCCTCTGATCCCAATTGCCTCCCCCCTGGGAGAAATCCTGCCTACGCCCCTGCCAGCAGGCACCACCTATACAATGACAGAGGACGACACGGGACACCTCATTTTGAAGCGGTTCCAGCCTGACGAAGACGATCGATTTGTGATGGACCATGTATGTCTATTGACGACACACTCATCCAATAAGTTCAATCGTTGTTTGTCGCCAGCTCGTCGGAGATCCCGCAGTACCGGCTGCCGTACGACGTGGTCAACTTCGAGGTGGAGTTGATGAAGGACCTCGGCGTAAAGGTGGTCACCGGCAGGAGTCTAGGCGAGAACGACATCACGATCAAGGTAACGAAACTCACTCGCTGGTCAGGGATCGTGTTCGTGCCCCACAACGCTGCGACACAGCCGTGCCATATACCGCATCTAAAATCTATTTCGTTCGTGCCAGATTGATCCTTTCTTCGGTCAACTACCACTTGACCTCACCAGTACATATCAGGTCGTCACAGATCGCTTCTACCGGAGCTTGATCCCGGCGCCAACGGGTTGGTGAGCCCGTGATTGTAGCCCCTCGGCCACGGCGACGGCAATAATGTCTACTTAAATTCCTGTCCATAGATGGCACCAGTAGTACACGCCTGAAATTATGCTGTACCGTATTGCCTGAAGCCCAAATACGCGGTTTGCGCGATAGGGGAGAGGTAACGAGTGATTCTGGTCACCAAAAGGGGGTAACTGTGACGCTGAGAACCACTGCTTTACAGGGACTTCAATCAGAGGAGTACGAGGCGGTGTTCTTGGGCATTGGCCTGCCCCAGCCCAAGAAGATCCCGATATTCGAGGATCTGACTGAAGGGATGGGTTTCTTCACCTCGAAGAACTTCCTTCCGAAGGTGGCCGCCGCCAGCAAAGCAGGCACGTTTCGCTGTCGGTGGCCGGCGAGCCGTAGGTCGGCGGCGTAGTACGGTCACCGTGGTGTGATGCATGGCATGTATGGTCCGAGCCTGAAGCTGAGATCAGGTGGCGCCATAGCATGTCTGGTCCGAGCCTGAAGCTGAGATCAGGTGGCGCCATAGCATGTCTGGTCCGAGCCTGAAGCTGAGATCAGGTGGCGCCATAGCATGTCTGGTCCGAGCTGAAGCTGAGATCAGGTGGCGCCATGGCATGTCTGGTCCGAGCCTGACGCTGAGATCAGGTGGCGCCATAGCATGTCTGGTCCGAGCCTGACGCTGAGATCAGGTGGCGCCATAACATGGGGCTGTTCCAGCGCCCTCACCCACCCTCACCCGGAATAGGTTGAGGCGTGCCCGGTGGAGGTGCGGTGGAGCTGCGCGCGGGAACGAGCGGTAGAGACTCGGTGGAATTATCAGCTGTTGGCCATCATTTGTTTGGGTGCGAATTCACGGTCACGGTCTCCGCTGTAATGCGAGCCGCACACTGGGCCATTCGGCGAGCGATATCACTGCGACATTCTGCGGTTCCGCGGTGTTTAGCACAGAAAAAGCTCGTCCGGACCAGCTTTATTCCGCGATATCGCGCGCCAAATGACGCAGTGTGCGGCCGCCATTTACATACATTATTGTATTCCTCGCAGTTTTGCGTTTTACCGTGCGTGTCAGAAATTTGTTGAGGTACTTTTATCCACCGTGCGTTTCACATAGATCTAAACAACAATGGAATCCATGCAAAAGCTGTCCACAATGCTCTTCGCGAATGGCGCCGAAAAATGTTTACAAAAGTGTGTCACTGGTGCGCCATAGCTGCCGTAATCCGACTTTGCCCAATCTCATCCGCTCGACGAGCGGTTGAGATTTTGCTCATCCGGTTGAGGTTGGTGGAGGCTCAACCGATTTTAGTTAAGGCGCGGGAACGGCCGGTGGAGAAAATAAGGCCTCCACCTAATCCGGATGAGGGCGCTGGAACAGCCCCCATGTCTGGTCCGAGCCTGAAGCTGAGATCAGGTGGCGCCATAGCATGTCTGGTCCGAGCCTGAAGCTGAGATCAGGTGGCCAAGTACGTTACGCTGATGCCGTCCAACCAGAGGTATACCGAATCATATATCCAGTAATGAACGCTGATTAAGACTGCATCCTCTTATACCCTCACGAATCGTTCATTTTCGAAGCTTGAAGTTTGTTTTTGCCATCTGATCAGAATTCCATCAAGCTCCAAGCATGTCTGAAAAGTTGCTTCTCCAGAAAAGTTGGGGGGGGGGGGGCTGAGCTGGGAAAAATCGCTTAAAGTACCATCAAAATCCACAACAATACAGATTTCCCCCGGATTTGACCCACTTTCTCGTCCAAGTTGGGGGGGGGGGGGGGTGAAGCCCCCTCAACCCCAGGCTCCAAGTACACACAGTTCTGCTGAGTCCGTCCGGTCTGACATGCCAGGTCTCTTTCCAGGGATGTGCAGCTGCAAGTCTCAGCTCCCGCAGCTCTCCGGAAACGTGGTCGTGCTCCTGACAAGCCAGGTCTCTTTCCAGGGATGTGCAGCTGCAAGTCTCAGCTCCCGCAGCTCTCCGGAAACGTGGTCGTGCTCGGCGCCGGGGACACGGCGTTTGACTGTGCCACGTCCGCCCTCCGCTGCGGCGCGCGACGCGTCTTCGTCGTCTTCCGCAAGGGCTTCACCAACATCAGGGCCGTGCCTGAAGAGGTGAGAGTTCAGAGTCCTGCCTGAAGAGGTGAGGGGACCGGTACTGCCAACACAGGCGCCAATGTGTTCCTGTTGTAGCTGAACAGTGTCCACACCTCAGCCGTGACAGTTCCGATTCGGAAATTATAAACTGTGGCCACACCTCAGCCGTGACAGTTCCGATCCGGCAATTGTAAACTGTGGCCACACCTCAGCCGTGACAGTTCCGATTCGGCAATTATAAACTGTGGCCACACCTCAGCCGTGACAGTTCCGATCCGGCAATTGTAAACTGTGGCCACACCTCAGCCGTGACAGTTCCGATCCGGCAATTATAAACTGTGGCCACACCTCAGCCGTGACAGTTCCGATTCGGCAATTATAAACTGTGGCCACACCTCAGCCGTGACAGTTCCGATTCGGCAATTATAAAATGTAGCCACACCTCAGCCGTGACAGTTCCGATCCGGCAATTGTAAACTGTGGCCACACCTCAGCCGTGACAGTTCCGATCCGGCAATTATAAACTGTGGCACACCTCAGCCGTGACAGTTCCGATCCGGCAATTATAATGGGCTGTTAGATGGAATTAATGCTTGAGGAGCAGCACTCTCTTGCGGTGACTGTCCGTAACTGTAGTGTCTGCTGTTGCCGATAGATGGAGTTGGCACGGGAGGAGCACTGCGAGTTCGTGCCCTTCATGGAGCCCCGCCAGGTGGTGGTGAAGAACGGCCGCATCACGGCCATGGAGTTCTGCCGCACCGAGCGCGACGACCAGGGCAATTGGGTGACCGACCCCGACCAGGTCAACCGGATCAAGGCCGACTTCATCATCTCTGCGTTCGGCAGCGGACTCAGTGATAAGAGCAGTGAGTAGGGAGCGTGACAATACTCGAGGGAGTCCGTTTTCAAAGTGAACTTCGCTGTCATGCTTTGCAGTGTAAGTACGCCCCCCCCCCTCCCCCTCCGCAGTTGCTATGGTACACACTAAGGTCCGGTTTCTTTCTCCTCTAGCGTATGTTTGACGGCGAATTCAGACACGGCCGTATATGCATTCAAACCGCATTACTGAGAGCTTCAAATTGATATATTGACGCATTGGCTCACCTTATCCATTGGCTGTTTTTAAGCAAAAATCCGTTTTTACCACCGCAAAGCGCTAAAAACGTATTTTTGGTTTAAAAGCAGCCAATGTAAGGTGAGCCAATGTGTCAATATACCAATTTGAAGCTCTCAGTAATGCGGTTTGAATGTATATATGGTTGTTCCTTAATTCGCCGTCAAACATACGCTAGAGGAGAAAATAAGCCGGACCTTAGTGTGTACCAAGCAACTGCGGGTCCCTGTACATTGGTACAAAGAACGACACTTGACTAGGAAGAAGTTTATATACCATCTCATAACGTCCTCTTCCGAAAATCCTGGCCTGACCGAGTTGTAATAGTTACACGTTCGCCAGGAGACCGAAAGGTCCTAGGTTTACGCCGTTCTACTCCCCAACTCCCACGACTGGAACACCAGTATGCAGCCGCGTTCCGAAGAGCTTCGAGACCCGCTCACCCCCGTCTGCCTGGCTGGCCTGCAGTTCAGTGACTCCTGTCAAACCGCCTGTCCCGTAGTTCAGTGACTCCTGTTAAACCGCCTGTCCCGTAGTTCAGTGACCCCTGTTAAACTGCCTGTCCTGTAGTTCAGTGACCCCTGTTAAACCGCCTGTCCTGTAGTTCAGTGACCCCTGTTAAAGGGAAATAATGACCTTTTGATTTTGTTAGCAACAATTTCTTAGGCTACCGTTATGTTTTTAAAATTATTTTATTTAAATTTAAGAATTAAATAAAATTATTGCCGAATTCAAAGTTGTAAGTTTGGAAAAAATACAAAACAAGTACCTTGTGTACTTCATGAAGGTCATTGACAAATTCGTCCTTCCCTACCATTGTTAACATCGAGTGCGGCATTTGTGGAGGCTCTGTGACATTTCCGATCAAACTGAGCGCTGCTCAGACACCCGCTAGTAGCGCTTTCGTTCTCCATGGCAACCAGGCGTCAGCCAATCAAAAGCCAGAAAGGGAATACATTCTGGCTTTTCATTGGCTCACGTCTGGTTGCCATGGAGAACGAAAGCGCTACTAGCGTGCGTTCGAGCAGCGCTCTGATTCGTGAAGCAATCCGTGAAGCATCCGTGATGCATGACTGACTATCAGTATAAGTCATGAATAACAACAACATGCAAACTATACCAACTCGAATAAAATAAGAGCGGAATGAATTGAACCCCAGGCAAGCTAGTATTCGCAAAGCACTCGGCACTGCGCCACAATAGCAAAAGGTGAGGGAAATGCATATTGGATACAATATTAATACGTCACAAGTTTCTGAAGTGTCAACTACTATGAAATACAGTGATACAATACCTTTAATAATGATTAACAAGAAAATTCAAACTTAAAAAACAATAATTTGAATAAGTCTTTAATTAGCTTTCAACTCGAAATCAGATATATTTTGCAATGCTACACAAGAATGGCACCAGTGACGTCATTAACAAAGCCTGCTACGGGACTTGGGTATACTAATCAGGAACAACTCGCCAAGTGCGCCGAGATGGTTAAGTGCGCCGAGAAGCATGACAATGACTTTGTAAACAAATCGCCGACGCTAAATAGGTCGCCGTCGATGTGCAGCGATGAGCTTCTGATTTAAATGCCAGTTTTGTGTTATTGTTCGTTAGTTTTTTTGGGGAAAATTATTATTTTTCATGATAAAATAAAGCATAGTGTTATATACAGCCACAGACAAACTATACACAACTCCTAATGTTGAAAACAAATGAATCGATTTTCACAAATTGAGGGTCGCAACCACTAACTATGCCGCGTTGATGGGCATCGATGAGCTTCCGATTTTATTGCCACTTTTTCAATCGCTGTTAGTTTTAGAAGATCGCCGGGCATATAATCACAACGAGCAGAACGCACAATATATTTTCCACTCCATTGCGTAAAAAAACAATACGGGAAAAGCCCGCAGTTTGATGAGGACCAAAAGTACTTGACAAAAGGTCAGAAATAGTGCAAGTACCGGTCGTTAAAAGTGTGGAACGCTTATCAACTTTAACTTGAAATATATTTCGGTAGGAAAGTTTTCATGCAAAATGTGATGAATTTACAATATATTTTGATCTCGTCTGGCGATTTCAATTGCTAACTCCATTTTAGTGGAAAAAGGTCATTATTTCCCTTTAAACCGCCTGTCCTGTAGTTCAGTGACCCCTGTTAAACCGCCTGTCCTGTAGTTCAGTGACCCCTGTTAAACCGCCTGTCCTGCAGTCCAGTGACCCCTGTTAAACCGACTGTCCTGCAGTTCAGTGACCCCTGTTAAACCGCCTGTCCTGTAGTTCAGTGACCCCTGTTAAACCGCCTGTCCTGCAGTCCATGCGGCCATGGCACCGTTGAAGCTGAACCGCTGGGGCCTACCGGAGGTGGATACCGTCACGATGACCACCAGCGAGCCGGGTGTGTTCGCCGGCGGAGATCTGGCTGGAGTCGCCGAGACCACCGTCGAGTCGGTCAATGACGGCAAAACAGCCGCCTGGAGCATACACAAGTATCTACAGGTACGCCAGGCCAGCCTCACAGCAGCCAGCTATGGACGGTATTGGTGAAAGTCCGCAATTGTGAGTTATTGTAAAAAGATGGCCTTCCCTACATAAGTTAGTGCAGTTGTCCGCTTGCAAGCTTCATGACTAGTGTTGCACCTGAATACAAACACTACGGAGAGTTGTCTGATGGCGACCGCGCTGGTTCCACACTCGCCCTCGACCGCTGGTTCCACTCTCGCCCTCGGCGCGGCGGCATAGCAACCCCTGATCACCGACCCGTTACCGACCTCAGCGACCTACCCCCGGCAGTCGCTGCACGGCATTCCAATCCCTGCCGAGCCTCGGCTGCCCATGTTCTACACGGCCGTGGACGCCGTCGACCTCAGTGTGGAAATCTGCGGCCTCCGCTTCCCCAACCCGTTCGGCCTGGCCTCCGCGCCGCCCACCACCTCTGCGCCGATGATGCGCCGCGCCTACCAGGCCGGCTGGGGCTTCAACGTCACCAAGACGTTCTCACTCAACAAGGTCAGTGCGGTGGCAATGGATCTGTGTGGGACTGAATCTGGTCATTAGGGAGGAGTGTTGTGATATGGTGCACTATCATTGATATTACGGCCTTCAAGAACGGTGCACCGTCAATGGAGTATACATTATTTGTATATACTATGTATGTCATCAGCTATGTAGGAGTCCAGACCCAGTAGTACTAAGTTGGCCCCGATAAAAGTAAAGTAAATACTACGGTTTCTGACGAGTGCGTGCCACCGGTGGTTGTTTCGGTTGGCTGTGGCACGTCTACAACTCATCGGACATTATCTTCCGTGCATCCAGTCGAAACCTTGACTGAACAGCATGATGACCAACGTCTGCCCGTGGTCAGGACCTGGTGACCAACGTCTCCCCTCGGATCGTGCGCGGCACCACCTCCGGTCACACGTACGGGCCCGGTCAGAGCTCCTTCCTCAACATCGAGCTCATCTCCGAGAAGACCTGCGACTACTGGTGTCGCAGCATCACTGAGCTCAAACGCGACTTCAAGGATCAGGTGAGAGCTCAAACGTGACTCCAGGGGACAGGTGAGTACTGAAATGCGACTTTCATGAGCAGGTGGGAAGCAGGCAGACACCCGCCAGGACGCGTTGTTGATTTGTCAGGGGCAGACTCACTATAGCTGTGGTTCTCAGTGTCAAGGGTGGGGTTACCCCCTTTTGATAACCAGCATGACTCGTTACCCCCTCCCCCATTGCGCAGATCGAAGTTATCGGCTTCAAGCTATGCGGTACAGCATAACTTCAGGCGTTTGCCTGAAGTCATGATGCCATCTAGGGACAACAATATCAGTAGATATGTATGATCAAGCAGTGGTTCACAGAGTATAACAACACGCCAGCCGTCACCCAAAGCTGGGCACCATTATAATGAATAGGTTTCGATGCTCCCTGCGATAACGAGGTGACAGTGAAACCGAAATTAATGTACCTATGTACATTGATAATTTGATTGTATGCCATCATCAAATGAGTCGCCTATAATTTATCACTTGCTGTTCAATCGCCATTACCCGCGTCCGAAGGCTCCGTTACCCCAAGTGAGGTAATGACTCCCTATTTGATAATCGCTAGTCTATGTCATCACTTACCTATCTGTATGGTTCGAAAGTACTGAAAATAACCATCATGTCTTCGGTGATAACCCAACACTTTGATTCACTGGCACAGTATCCCGAGCGAGTTCCGTGGTCTGACACGAGTTCTTTTTCCCGATAGATTCTGATCGCCAGCATCATGTGTAGCTTCAATGAGGAGGACTGGACCGAGCTGTCCAGGAAGGCCGAGGCTGCCGGCGCAGACGCGCTCGAGCTCAACCTCTCCTGTCCACACGGCATGGGCGAGCGAGGCATGGGACTGGCCTGTGGTCAGGTCAGTAGGAGGGAGGCATGTGACTAGCCTGTGGTCAGGTCAGGTCAGTAGGAGGGAGGCATGGGACTGGCCTGTGGCCAGGTCAGTAGGAGGGAGGCATGGGACTGGCCTGTGGTCAGGTCAGTAGGAGGGAGGCATGGGACTGGCCTGTGGTCAGGTCAGTAGGAGGAAGGCATGGGACTGGCCTGTGTTCAGTAGGAGGGAGGCATGGGACTGGCCTGTGGTCAGGTCAGTAGGAGGGAGGCATGGGACTGGCCTGTGGTCAGGTCAGTAGGAGGGAGGCATGGGACTGGTCTGTGGGCAGGTCAGTAGGAGGGATGCATGGGACTGGCCTGTGGTCAGGTCAGTAGGAGGGAGGAATGGGACTGGCCTGTGGTCAGGTCAGGTCAGTAGGAGCGAGGCATGGGACTAGCCTGTGGTCAGGTCAGGTCAGTAGGAGGGAGGCATGGGACTGGCCTGTGGTCACGTCAGGTCAGTAGGAGGGAGGCATGGGACTGTCCTGTGGTCAGGTCAGTAGGAGGGAGGCATGGGACTGGCCTGTGGTCAGGTCAGTAGGAGGGAGGCATGGGACTGGCCTGTGGTCAGGTCAGTAGGAGGGAGGCATGGGACTGGCCTGTGGTCAGGTCAGGTCAGATCAATAGGAGGGAGGCATGGGACTGGCCTGTGGTCAGGTCAGTAGGAGGGAGGCATGGGACTGGCCTGTGGTCAGGTCAGGTCAGTAGGAGGGAGGAATGGAACTGGCCTGTGGTCAGGTCAGGTCAGTAGGAGGGAGGAATGGAACTGGCCTGTGGTCAGGTCAGTAGGAGGGAAGCATGGGACTGGCCTGTGGTCAGGTCAGTAGGAGGGAGGCATGGGACTGGCCTGTGGTCAGGTCAGTAGGAGGGAGGCATGGGACTGGCCTGTGGTCAGGTCAGGTCAGTAGGAGGGAGGAATGGGACTGGCCTGTGGTCAGGTCAGGTCAGTAGGAGGGAGGCATGGGACTGGCCTGTGGTCAGGTCAGGTCGGTAGGAGGGAGGAATGGGACTGGCCTGTGGTCAGGTCAGGTCAGTAGGAGGGAGGCATGGGACTGGCCTGTGGTCAGGTCAGGTCAGTAGGAGCGAGGCATGGGACTAGCCTGTGGTCAGGTCAGTAGGAGGGAGGCATGGGACTGGCCTGTGGTCAGGTCAGGTCAGTAGGAGGGAGGAATGGGACTGGCCTGTGGTCAGGTCAGGTCAGGTCAGTAGGAGCGAGGAATGGGACTAGCCTGTGGTCAGGTCAGTAGGAGGGAGGCATGGGACTGGCCTGTGGTCAGGTCAGGTCAGTAGGAGTAAGGCATGGGACTGGCTTGTGGTCAGGTCAGTAGGAGGGAGGCATGGGACTGGCCTGTGGTCAGGTCAGAAGGAGGGAGACATGGGACTGGCCTGTGGTCAGGTCAGGTCAGTAGGAGGGAGAAATGGGACTGGCCTGTGGTCAGGTCAGGTCAGTAGGAAGGAGGCATAGGTCTGGCCTGTGGTCAGGTCAGTAGGAGGGAGGAATGGGACTGGCCTGTGGTCAGGTCAGTAGGAGGGAGGCATGGAACTAGCCTGTGGTCAGGTCAGGTCAGTAGGAAGGAGGCATAGGTCTGGCCTGTGGTCAGGTCAGTAGGAGGGAGGAATGGGACTGGCCTGTGGTCAGGTCAGTAGGAGGGAGGCATGGGACTGGCCTGTGGTCAGTTCAGGTCAGTAGGAGGGAGGCATGGGACTGGCCGGTGGTCAGGTCAGGTCAGTAGGAGGGAGGCATGGGCCTGGCCTGCGGTCAGGTCAGGTCAGTAAGAGGGAGGAATGGGACTGGCCTGTGGTCAGGTCAGGTCAGTAGGAAGGAGGGAGGCATAGGTTTGGCTTGTGGTCAGGTCAGTAGGAGGGAGGCATGGGACTGACCTGTGGTCAGGTCAGTAGGAGGGAGGCATGGTACTGGCCTGTGGTCAGTAGGAGGGAGGCATGGTACTGGCCTGTGGTCAGTAGGAGGGAGGCATGGTACTGGCCTGTGGTCAGGTCAGTAGGATGGAGGCATGGGACTGGCCTGTGGTCAGATTAGGTCAGTAGGAGGGAGGAATGGGACTGGCCTGTGGTCAGGTCAGGCCAGTAGGAGGGAGGAATGGGACTGGCCTGTGGTCAGGTCAGGTCAGTAGGAGGGAGGCATGGTCTGGCCTGCGGTCAGGTCAGGTCAGTAGGAGGGAGGCATGGGACTGGCCTGTGGTCAGGTCTGTAGGAGGGAGGAATGGGACTGGCCTGCGGTCAGGTCAGTAGGAGGGAGGAATGGGACTGGCCGGTGGTTAGGTCAGGTCAGTAGGAGGGAGGCATGGGACTGGCCTGTGGTCAGGTCAGGTCAGTAGGAGGGAGGCATGGGACTGGCCTGTGGTCAGGTCAGGTCAGTAAGAGGGAGGAATGGGACTGGCCTGTGGTCAGGTCAGGTCAGTAGGAGGGAGGAATGGGACTGGCCTGTGGTCAGGTCAGGTCAGTAGGAGGGAGGCATGGTCTGGCTTGCGGTCAGGTCAGGTCAGTAGGAGGGAGGAATGGGACTGGCCTGTGGTCAGGTCAGGTCAGTAGGAGGGAGGAATGGGACTGACCTGTGGTCAGGTCAGTAGGAGGGAGGCATGGGTCTGGCCTGCGGTCAGGTCAGTAGGAGGGAGGAATGGTACTGGCCTGTGGTCAGGTCAGTAGTAGGCAGGCATGGGACTGGCCTGTGGTCAGGTCAGGTCAGTAGGAGGGAGGCATGGTCTGGCCTGCGGTCAGGTCAGGTCAGTAGGAGGGAGGAATGGGACTGGCCTGTGGTCAGGTCAGGTCAGTAGGAGGGAGGCATGGGACTGGCCTGTGGTCAGGTCAGGTCAGTAGGAGGGAGGCATGGTCTGGCCTGCGGTCAGGTCAGGTCAGTAGGAGGGAGGAATGGGACTGGCCTGTGGTCAGGCCAGGTCAGTAGGAGGGAGGCATGGGACTGGCCTGTGGTCAGGTCAGGTCAGTGGGAGGGAGGAATGGGACTGGCCTGTGGTCAGGTCAGGTCAGTGGGAGGGAGGAATGGGACTGACCTGTGATCAGGTCAGGTCAGTAGGAGGGAGGCATGGTACTGGCCTGTGGTCAGGTCAGTAGGAGGGAGGCATGGGACTGGACTGTGGTCAGGTCAGGTCAGGATGAAGGAGGCATGGTACTGGCCTGCGGTCAGTAGGAGGGAGGCATGGGTCTGGCCTGTGGTCAGGTCAGTAGGAGGGAGGAATGGGTCTGGCCTGTGGTCAGGTCAGTAGGAGGGAAGCATGGGACTGGCCTGTGGTCAGGTCAGGTCAGTAGGAGGGAGGCATGGGGCTGGCCTGTGGTCAGGTCAGTAGGAGGGAGGCATGGGACTGGCCTGTGGTCAGGTCAGGTCAGTAGGAGGGAGGCATGGGTCTTGCCTGTGGTCAGGTCAGTAGGAGGGAGGCATGGGACTGGCCTGTGGTCAGGTCAGGTCAGTAGGAGGGATGAATGGGACTGGCCTGTGGTCAGGTCAGTAGGAGGGAGGAATGGGACTGGCCTGTGGTCAGGTCAGTAGGAGCGAGGCATGGGACTGGCTTGTGGTCAGGTCAGTAGGAGGGAGGCATGGTACTGGCCTGTGGTCAGGTCAGTAGGAGGGAGGCATGGGACTGGCCTGTGGTCAGGTCAGGTCAGTCGAAGGGAGGATGGGACTGACCTGTGGTCAGGTCAGTAGGAGGGAGGCATGGTACTGGGCTGTGGTCAGTAGGAGGGAGGCATGGTACTGGCCTGTGGTCAGGTCAGTAGGATGGAGGCATGGGACTGGCCTGTGGTCAGGTCAGGTCAGTAGGAGGGAGGAATGGGACTGGCCTGTGGTCAGGTCAGTAGGAGGGAGGCATGGTACTGGCCTGTGGTCAGGTCAGTAGGAGGGAGGAATGGTACTGGCCTGTGGTCAGGTCAGGTCAGTAGGAGGGAGGCATGGGACTGGCCTGTGGTCAGGTCAGGTCAGTGGGAGAGAGGAATGGGACTGGCCTGTGGTCAGGTCAGGTCAGGTCAGTGGGAGGGAGGAATGGGATGGGACTGACCTGTGGTCAGGTCAGGTCAGTAGGAGGGAGGCATGGGACTGGCCTGTGGTCAGGTCAGGTCAGGATGAGGGAGGCATGGTACTGGCCTGCGGTCAGGTCAGCTGGAGGGAGGCATGGGACTGGCCTGTGGTCAGGTCAGTAGGAGCGAGGCATGGTACTGGCCTGTGGTCAGGTCAGGTCAGCAGGAGCGAGGCATGGGACTGGCCTGTGGTCAGGTCAGTAGGAGGGAAGCATGGGACTGGCCTGTGGTCAGGTCAGTAGGAGGGAGGCATGGAACTGGCCTGTGGTCAGGTCAGGTCAGTAGGAGGGAGGAATGGAACTGGCCTGTGGTCAGGTCAGGTCAGTAGGAGGGAGGCATGGGACTGGCCTGTGGTCAGGTCAGTAGGAGGGAGGCATGGGACTGGCCTGTGGTCAGGTCAGTAGGAGGGAGGCATGGAACTGGCCTGTGGTCAGGTCAGGTCAGTAGGATGGAGGCATGGAACTGGCCTGTGGTCAGGTCAGGTCAGTAGGAGGGATGAATGGAACTGGCCTGTGGTCAGGTCAGGTCAGTAGGAGGGAGGCATGGGACTGGCCTGTGGTCAGGTCAGTAGGAGGGAGGCATGGGACTGACCTGTGGTCAGGTCAGTAGGAGGGAGGCATGGGACTGGCCTGTGGTCAGGTCAGGTCAGTAGGAGGGAGGAATGGAACTGGCCTGTGGTCAGGTCAGGTCAGTAGGAGGGAGGCATGGGACTGGCCTGTGGTCATGTCAGTAGGAGGGAGGCATGGGACTGGCCTGTGGTCAGGTCAGTAGGAGGGAGGCATGGGACTGGCCTGTGGTCAGGTCAGTAGGAGGGAGGCATGGGACTGGCCTGTGGTCAGGTCAGTAGGAGGGAGGCATGGGACTGGCCTGTGGTCAGGTCAGTAGGAGGGAGGCATGGGACTGGCCTGTGGTCAGGTCAGGTCAGTAGGAGGGAGGCATGGGACTGGCCTGTGGTCAGGCCAGGTCAGTAGGAGCGAGGCATGGGACTGGCCTGTGGTCAGGTCAGGACAGTAGGAGGGAGGCATGGGACTGGCCTGTGGTCAGGTCAGGTCAGTAGGAGGGAGGCATGGAACTGGCCTGTGGTCAGGTCAGGTCAGTAGGAGGGAGGCATAGTACTGGCCTGTGGTCAGGTCAGTAGGAGGGAGGCATGGGACTGGCCTGTGGTCAGGTCAGTAGGAGGGAGGCATGGGACTGGCCTGTGGTCAGGTCAGGTCAGTAGGAGGGAGGCAGGGTACTGGCCTGTGGTCAGGTCAGTAGGAGGGAGGCATGGGACTGGCCTGTGGTCAGGTCAGTAGGAGGGAGGCATGGGACTGGCCTGCGTTCAGTAGGAGGGAGGCATGGGACTGACCTGTGGTCAGGTCAGTAGGAGGGAGGCATGGAACTAGCCTGTGGTCAGGTCAGGTCAGTAGGAGGGAGGCATGGGACTGGCCTGCGTTCAGTAGGAGGGAGGCATGGAACTGGCCTGTGGTCAGGTCAGTAGGAGGGAGGCATGGAACTGGCCTGTGGTCAGGTCAGTGGGGGCGAGGCATTGCGGCCAGGTCGGTAGGAGCAGTGATGACCCTCGGCGGTTGTCAACCGGCGGTCCTTCATTGTCATATTGTCACTCTAAGCCTTCGGAGATAAGCCTTCGGAGATAAGCCTTCGGAGCAAGTGTCCCACCAATGACTATTGACTTGAAAGTTGTGACTATATGAGCGCGACACAATGTGGCCAGTCCTTCGCCTGTGCTGTCTGTCCCTCACCTGTGCTGCCTGTATTGTCCCTCGCATCGCCTGTGCTGCCTGCCTATATCCCTCGCCTGCGCTGTCTGTCCCTCGCCTGTGCTGCCTGTATTGTCCCTCGCATCGCCTGTGCTGCCTGCCTATATCCCTCGCCTGTGCTGCCTGCCTATATCCCTCGCCTGTGCTGCCTGCCTATATCCCTCGCCTGTGCTGCCTGCCTATATCCCTCGCCTGCGCTGTCTGTCCCTCGCCTGTGCTGCCTGTATTGTCCCTCGCATCGCCTGTGCTGCCTGCCTATATCCCTCGCCTGTGCTGCCTGCCTATATCCCTCGCCTGTGCTGCCTGCCTATATCCCTCGCCTGTGCTGCCTGCCTATATCCCTCGCCTGTGCTGCCTGCCTATATCCCTCGCCTGCGCTGTCTGTCCCTCGCCTGTGCTGCCTGTATTGTCCCTCGCATCGCCTGTGCTGCCTGCCTATATCCCTCGCCTGTGCTGCCTGCCTATATCCCTCGCCTGTGCTGCCTGCCTATATCCCTCGCCTGTGCTGCCTGCCTATATCCCTCGCCTGTGCTGCCTGCCTATATCCCTCGCCTGCGCTGTCTGTCCCTCGCCTGTGCTGCCTGTATTGTCCCTCGCATCGCCTGTGCTGCCTGCCTATATCCCTCGCCTGTGCTGCCTGCCTATATCCCTCGCCTGTGCTGCCTGCCTATATCCCTCGCCTGTGCTGCCTGCCTATATCCCTCGCCTGTGCTGCCTGCCTATATCCCTCGCCTGCGCTGTCTGTCCCTCGCCTGTGCTGCCTGTATTGTCCCTCGCATCGCCTGTGCTGCCTGCCTATATCCCTCGCCTGTGCTGCCTGCCTATATCCCTCGCCTGTGCTGCCTGCCTATATCCCTCGCCTGTGCTGCCTGCCTATATCCCTCGCCTGCGCTGTCTGTCCCTCGCCTGTGCTGCCTGTATTGTCCCTCGCATCGCCTGTGCTGCCTGCCTATATCCCTCGCCTGTGCTGCCTGCCTATATCCCTCGCCTGTGCTGTCTGTCTATATCCCTCGCCTGTGCTGCCTGCCTATATCCCTCGCCTGTGCTGCCTGCCTATATCCCTCGCCTGTGCTGCCTGCCTATATCCCTCGCCTGTGCTGCCTGCCTATATCCCTCGCCTGTGCTGTCTGTCTATATCCCTCGACTGTGCTGCCTGCCTATATCCCTCGCCTGTGCTGTCTGTCTATATCCCTCGCCTGTGCTGCCTGCCTATATCCCTCGCCTGTGCTGTCTGTCTATATCACTCGCCTGTGCTGCCTGTCCCTCGCCTGTGCTGCCTGTAGTGACACCTGTCGTCTGACTGACTGACCGGTCTCACCATTTCCTCCCGTCAGGATCCCGAGATGGTGAGGAACATCTGCAAGTGGGTGCGTGCCGCCGTCAAGATCCCCTTCTTCGCCAAGCTGACGCCCAACGTCACTCATATCGTCGACATCGCCAAGGCGGCCAAGGAGGGTAAGGGATGCTGGCACAGTTAACCGACACGAATTGGCTTCATAATTCAGATACGTCACTTCGGTGGCCGACGGCAGTGCCCAGTTGAGACTGTGGTTCAGGCATGTCGCCTCTTCCCGGTGTCCTTAACACACGTGATATTCCGACCAGGGCATCAAGCCATGTGGCCGTCTAACCTGGCTGTCACGCCGTGTGACTCCGCTGTCACGCCGTGTGACCTTTCCGTGTGACTCCGCTGTCACGCCGTGTGACCTTTCCGTGTGACTCCGCTGTCACGCCGTGTGACCTTTCCGTGTGACCCCGCTGTCACTCCGTGTGACCCCGCTGTCACGCCGTTGGACTCCGCTGTCACGCCGTGTGACCCCGATGTCACGCCGCGTGACCTTTCCGTGTGACCCCGCTGTCATGCCGTGTGACCCCGCTGTCACGCCGTGTGACCTTTCCGTGTGACTCCGCTGTCACGCCGTATGACCTTTCCGTGTGACTCCGCTGTCACGCCGTGTGACCTTTCCGTGTGACTCCGCTGTCACGCCGTGTGACCCCGCTGTCACGCCGTGTGACTCCGCTGTCACGCCGTGTGACCTTTCCGCGTGACTCCGCTGTCACGCCGTGTGACCTTTCCGTGTGACACCGCTGTCACGCCGTGTGACTCCGCTGTCACGCCGTGTGACCTTTCCGTGTGACTCCGCTGTCACGCCGTGTGACCCCGCTGTCACGCCGTGTGACTCCGCTGTCACGCCGTGTGACTCCGCTGTCACGCCGTGTGACTCCGCTGTCACGCCGTGTGACCTTTCCGTGTGACCCCGCTGTCACGCCGTGTGACCCCGCTGTCACGCCGTGTGACCTTTGCGTGTGAACCTGTTGTCACGTCATGTGACCCTGCCGCCCCACAGGTCAGGCGGACGGTGTCACCGCCACCAACACCGTCTCCGGTCTGATGATGCTCAAGTCGAACGCGGTGGCATGGCCGGCCGTGGGCAGTGAGACCAAGACGACGTACGGCGGCGTCAGCGGTAACGCCATCCGTCCGATCGCACTGCGGGCCGTGTCCGCCATCGGGCGCGCCCTGCCCGGCTTCCCGATCCTGGCCACTGGCGGCATCGACTCTGCTGAGGCCGGACTGCAGTTCCTGCACGCTGGCGCCTCCGTTCTGCAGGTAAGCTGACCACCAAAGGCGGCTACGCTATACCTGTTGAGCATGAGTAGTGTAGGGTTTGAATGGTGCCCAGGTCGGCTGGCTGATGTGGGATGGTGCAGGCCGGCTGGCTGATGTGGGATGGTGCAGGCCGGCTGGCTGATGTGGGATGGTGCAGGCCGGCTGGCTGATGTGGGATGGTGCAGGCCGGCTGGCTGATGTGGGATGGTGCAGGCCTTGCAGTCTACAGGCAGTGTGATGTCTGCAGAGTCTGGGTGCTGCAGAAGATGCACCGAACTGTGTACAGGAGAGGTAGCTTGTTTTTTGTTTACCGTGCATCGTGCTTGTTGATTGTACTGCTCTGCAACGGCGTACAATGGCGCATTACCTCTCAAATTCAAACACCTTCTTTAGCGAAACTGTGAAACGGTGACATGGCCTCTGCCTGACGGTGACCTGACGTGACCCGTATGACGGTGACCTGACCTGACATGACTTCTATCTGACGGTGACCTACCATGACCTCTATATGACGGTGACCTGACGTGACCTCTATCTGACGGTGACCTGACATGACCTCTGATGGTCAGCTGACCTCTATCTGACGGTGACCTGACATGACCTCTATATGACGGTAACTTGACATGACCTCTCTATGCCGGTGACCTGAGGACCTCTATATGCCGGTGACCTGACATGACCTCTGATGGTCAGCTGACCTCTATCTGACGGTGACCTGACATGACCTTTGATGGTCAGCTGACCTCTATCTGACGGTGACCTGACATGACCTCTATATGACGGTGACCTGACATGACCTCTGATGGTAAGCTGACCTCTAGCTGACGGTGACCTGACATGACTTCTATCTGACGGTAACCTGACATGACCTCTATATGACGGTGACCTGACGACCTCTATATGACGGTGACCTGACATGACCTCTGATGGTCAGCTGACCTGTGTCTGACGGTGACCTGACATGACCCCGGTGACCTCTGTCTGACCTCTGGGCGACAGGTGTGCAGCGCGGTGCAGAACCAGGACTTCACGCTGATCGACGACTACTGCTCGGGCCTGCGGGCGCTGCTCTACCTGAAGACTCTGCCGAGCACTGCAGACTGGGACGGCCAGAGCGCCCCCACTCCCAAACACCAGCTCGGAAAGCCCGTGCCCGGTATCAGGGAGCTCATCGGAAAGGTAGCGGCCCCGCAGACAAGGGGCGCTGGTGGCCAGTGGTGCTTAAAGCTTTGTTTACATTAATGAGCCGTGTTAGTTTGTGTGAACAATAGGTATTTACCGGTCAGATTCTCCCTGGAAAGATAATCATTAGTTGCGTATCAGTGTAGGGACTAGGGATTACGTGTGTATTTATACTTTATAGCATTGCAGATAAGGAATAAAGTGGCAGTCATCAAGGGGCTGAAAAGGGAGGGGCAGAATGCTGCATACTGTAAGCCAATAGCTACATTCGAAATTCCGTTACCTGTTCACGCAGTCAATGCCTAGGGTTCAGC
This sequence comes from Chirona hameri, assembly GCA_036785665.1. Taxonomy (NCBI): domain Eukaryota; kingdom Metazoa; phylum Arthropoda; class Thecostraca; order Balanomorpha; family Balanidae; genus Chirona; species Chirona hameri. The sequence goes on from JAXIVJ010004512.1 coordinate 28,144, forward strand.
TCATTGTTGCAGCCTGACAGCGTGTAACACTGACCAGCCAGACAGCGTGTAACACTGACCAGCCAGACAGCGTGTAACACTGACCAGCCAGACAGCGTGTAACACTGACCAGCCAGACAGCGTGCAACACTGACCAGCCAGACAGCGGGTAACACTGACCAGCCAGACAGCGTGTAACACTGACCAGCCAGACAGCGTGTAACACTGACCAGCCAGACAGCGTGCAACACTGACCAGCCAGACAGCGTGCAACACTGACCAGCCAGACAGCGTGTAACACTGACCAGCCAGACAGCGTGCAACACTGATGGTATCTCGCCAGGCCGACCTGTCGCACCGTCGCACGTCTCTGTATAACGTTGACGCTGTCCCGTCAGGGTCTGTCCAACTTCGGCCCGTACCGTGAGGAGCGTGACCGGGTGATGGAGAAACAGCACCGTGCCGCGGACCTGCTGGAGCGTCCTCCGTCGCCGCGACACACGGTGCGGCCGCAGGGGCCCGTATCGAGCATCAGCTCCCTCATAGGCAAGGCGCTGCCCATGATCGGCGCCTACAACGACCTGGACAACAAGCAGCACAAGGTGGCACTCATTGATGAGGTGAGCAGCGAGGGAGGGGAGGGGAGATAAAGCAAAATAACAAATGATGTGTAGAAATGATTCGATATATGATATGATAAAATGTTACTCTGAATGTGAGAAAATGTATGTTCGAATGCCACAATTATTTACTTTCTGAACCGGAATGCCTAGTTCTCAGTTGACAAAGCCTGAAGTCACCAAACCCGGCCACGCCGAAATATCGACGGACGAACGAACTAGTGCCGCTCTGAACCCCTCCCACTGATCCTGTCTGCCCTCAGGACATGTGTATCAACTGCGGCAAGTGTTACATGGTGTGTAACGACTCGGGGTACCAGGCGATCGAGTTTGGCCGCCGGACCCACCTGCCGCTGGTCAACTCGGACTGCACGGGCTGCACACTCTGTGTATCCGTCTGCCCCATCATCGACTGCATCACGTGAGTCCGGCACACCGAGAGGCAGGCACGGCGCGTTGGAAGGTTCGGAGGGCTCAAACTACGGGAGATATACCATTCGAAAGCTGAGCTCACGCGGAATTAAGCAATGCAAATTTGTCAAAAATCCATCGAGCGCCTTTTTTTAAATCGACATTTTGTCTGAAATCGCGCCCCTTTCGTTTGGCCAGGGCTATCGCGTATGGTATGGTGAAAATGCAGACCAATGACATGTCTACCGATTCGTCATGCTCTGCACGTCAAGGTCTCACAGAATACAAAGCCATTCGATGGTTTGATTGGTTGCACGGCTGCATCAAAGCCAAGCGCTCCCGGTGGCGGCACTAAGGCGCACTCCTGTCCGCGCCTCACGCGCAGAATCGCCCTTCGCGACACGCGAGCTGAGCACTGCGCGCCGCCGCACAGTGCCTATTGGGGTTCAGACGTGGCCAATATTCGATTTCTCGACATATTCGAACTCGCTTGCTACTAACATTTTTGAGTTCAAAATTGATTGGACTATAGGAAGACACATTCTGAATCACTTGTTGTCATTGAGTGTTCGATAGACATGTCCACAAAGCCAGAGGTTTCTAGATACCGCGTGAAACCATTATTTTGCCCAAATTCTTCCACAATCTTTGATAAGTGCTACATCGTAACATATATGATGGATGGCTGTGATGAGCATTGTGCAGATAAAAATCAGATGGAAAAAGTAGCCTTTGCTCATGTTATTGTAATTAAAAAGATGATGAATTAGTTAACCTATATTACGCCTTGCGGCTTCTTCAGGGCTAAAAAAGTGTTACATCGTGTTCGCTAATACAAAAACAAAAAGTAAAGGTAGTACTTGATTCGCCCAAACGTGAGCAATCGATTGGTGACAATAAAGTTGATTTTGAAGATTATTTTTAAGGGGATATTTAGGAAACTTTGAACCCTTACAAAGTGTCAAATATATTTGTAGACCAAATTGTTTGTATAGACTTACAAAAAACGCACAATCAGTATCACTTCGAAACTGACTGTATACCATTCGACATTAAATTCCCATGCTGTCGCCGTAAACGTTATGGCGGCATCACACGTCCGTCAAAAGTTATTTAACTTTGATCAATCTTATGTTCCGCCCGGCCACCCGTGTCGGCGCGGATGGGCGGCGCGGCGGCCGCGATCAGCTGGAGCTAGGTCGGGTAAATAGCCGCGGGCATTCCAAACAGGTAAATAGGGCACATGACCGGCGAGACATGCCATTTGTCATGCGTTATTACAGACATTTCGCGTGCAAGAAGGGAATACACCAGAAGCAGGCGCTGACTGTGATTGCACGCAGGTCACATATGACTTTTAGTGTGGGGTCGGAAGTGTGGTGGGATGGAGGTACATCTTTGTAAGGCTGACTTTTTGGACGCCGTAATAAGAAGAGGACTGCTGTCAAAAAGGCAGACAAATTATGTAGTGCGTGCTATTGAATTAGGTGTGAGTATAGTAAAAGTGAAATCAAGCTTTGAACTGACAGACACTTGTGAAGCAAAACTACGCGTGATACTGAAGGACTTTTTTAAGGCCACACAAGTTGTTTGGAACAGGTGTGGGCGCCGCAAGATCCGAGTGCTTTCTGAGCACAAATCTTTCTTTTCTGGTGATATTGTGGTGCCAAACAAAAACAACCAGACCTCTGATAGTACCGGTGACGATGACGATGGACGGCAATCACGAAGCTCGAGCGGACGCCCTGTCAAACCGTACACTGAACAGTGAGCGGTCCAAACGGCGGGCTTCGAAGGAACTGTCAAAAGAGCACGATACGCCTAAGCTCGTTAAGGCAGCTGAGCAAAGATCGCGCTCGGAAGGTGCAAGTGATATGGCTTACGTACTGAAGGAGGCAAATGCGTCACCCAACAGGCCACATAAAATGCGGCGCGCTCTGCAAGAAGCCACCACACTTCAGCCGGTCAGGTGTGCATCCCCAGATAAAGATTTGGCAATGTGTTTGGCAGATGGCCAGTGATCTGACTGTGCACGGGTATAAAGTGGTACGAAACACAGCTCGTGACGCTTCTAAAACGCATGTTTTCCCGTCCTACCACAAAATAAAATCAGCGAAAGAGGAATGCTATCCGCCGGCTGCGGAGATGGTCTTCAGTGACATGAACACTGAGGTGGCCTTGCAGTAACTGCTTGATCACACTGTTCGCCGTTTGTCAGAGGCGCACGACCTCCTCGCGCACATGGATTCACCGTTTGACCAGCCAGAAACCAGCACACAAACCATCCGTGGAGTTATCGAAGTGAAATAGGGGTTCGGCGGTGCTACATCGCAGTCAGTGTACAAACAACAGCCAATCAATCCGAGGACGAGGGTTCAGAAGAGAGCTTGTTTTGCACGAGCATGGTACCTCTGAGACTCAGTGTCGACAACTCGGCCATTCGGCAAAACAGCGAGCCGTCTTCAACCAGGCTGTGCAGGCCTCTGCGCATCAAGTATAGCCGTGCAACCCCCGAGGCGTCAAGAGAGGAGAAAAGACGGATCGAGGCTGAGATCACTCGGTTAAAGCCCACAACTGTGACGACTCCGCGAGGTGTTCAGGTGGAGATCAGTGACCAGCTGCATCTCACAATGGTGGACGGTAAAGTTGTCGGCGCTCTGCCAGACACCAGAAGCTGCGCGTCGTGTACTGTGTGCGGTGCAACTCCCAGTCAGATGAACGATCGGAATGCAGTATCATCCCGCCCAGCGCGCGCAGAGACGTATCAATATGGGCTGACTACAATGCACGCGGGGATACGTGTATTTGAATGTATCATTCATGTGTCATATCGGCTGTCGATTAAGACCTGGCGGGTGACTGAAGGACAAAGATACTGTGGGTGAACGAAAGAAAGAAGTTCAAAGGCGCTTCAGAGATAAGATGAGCTTGGTAGTGGACCAACCCAGGGCAGGAGGATGTGGAACATCGAACGATGGCAACACAGCCCGTCGTGCATTTCAAGATGTCAACAAGCTGAGTGAAGTGACGGGTATGGACAAAACTCTGCTTCAGCGGCTTGCAGTTGTACTGACTGCCCTGTCCTCTTTCTCGCCCATCGATGTTGAAAAGTGCGCACTGTATGCTATGGCCCAGCTGCTCGTCACTCTGTACCCGTGGTACTACATGCCTGCATCGATTCATAAGCTGGTGATCCATGGAGCAGACGTGATTGAATCGCTGCTGTTCCCGATTGGCGTGTACAGCGAAGAAGTCCAGGAAACCAGACACAAACACAACAGACAGTACCGGCTGAGACACGCCAGGAAGACGTCCAAGGACACTATAGAAGACCAGTTCCACTATCTGCTCGTGAGTAGCGATCCTGTCATCACCAGCATCATCGAAACCGACATCAACAAACACCCGACGCCGACGGACATCAGAGACGAGCTCCAGGGAACTAGACATCTCAGAGCTTCTCAGAGACAGCAGTGACAAAGGAAGCGAGAGTGACACAGATGACGATGTACTGGTTTAGAGGTACGAAACCTGAAGTTGTGCTGGTGTTTTGTTTGTATTATCTGTTATGATTTCATTGTGTGAACTTATTAATATTGTAAACGGTTAGTTTAGCAAATAAAAGTGTGTAAACGGTTAGCAAATAAAAGTGTAGTTTATTTTTACAATATGTAACTGTGTTTCTATCACAACAGACTACTGAGGCTGATCAAATTAATGGAAAAACGCAAGTTTATAGGATTATGAAGGCCGACGAATTTGTAAAGGTTGCCTTTTACGGCCTTTTCTAGATCATTGACCTGACCTGACTGAGTTATCAATACTATCAACATTGACCTTATGGATGGTCCGACATACGTTGGAATTTTTGTCTCTATATATGCATTAGTTCATGAGTGATTAAATATTAACCACATCTGAATCCCAATAAGCAGTGCTCATTGTATTTATCTTGTCGAGACGCTTCGAAATGTATCACATGTGACCTGGTCAGGTCAATTGCAAAATTAAACCTCGGGTGAACGTAAAGTTCAAAATCAAGTGACCTAAGTAGGTCCATTTGCATATCAGGAGGTGCGTCTTGATGAGAGAAACACATTGGTATCGGTTTCATTTATTTATCTTCATCATATCGAGGGTATTGACAAAACATGTTCGTGACCTCGGATGACCTCGGATGACCTTACAGGGAGTCGTTGATCAAAAGTTGCAACTGATTCATAAATAACGGCCCAAGGAAATATGAATTTGAAAGAGCCAGCCTGATCTGCTGCATTTATATTAATTAGGAAGCATTTGTACTTTTACCCATTGGCTTATAATGGGGAGGTCACGAAATTGACCTAACCTCTCTTCATCGATATACAAAATCTGATATATGCAAAATGTAGATACCAGAGCCCTAATAAAATCCTGCAAGTTTGAAACCGATCTGCTAAAAACTCTGGCCATGGCACAACCACGAACTTGTAAAACAGTCATTTCACATCTCGGTACTTTGCCCTGATCTGGTGACCTGACCTGAGATGACCCAAGGTCAAGACTTTTACACAATGTGCATAGGTTGTAAACTGACATACCCTGGAAATTTTGCCTTGACATATGCATTGGTTCTTGAGTTATTGAATATTGGCCACATCTGAACCCTAATAGGCAGTGTGCGCCGACCCGGCTTATGGAGCGGGCTCTCGGCCAGTCACGGACAAACGGTGCATCGCATGTTGTAAAACCTATGTCTGTCCACTAGCCCAGCTATCCAAGGAGATCGTGACAAATTTCCAGCTACCTCCTATCGTTACAAATGGTACGTTTGGACAATTGTATGCACCATATTTGCCTAACGTAGTATCTGACCGGGACTGGGCGCCGGCCCGGCCCGGCCAACTTCCGAGTCTGTACACGATGTGACGTCAGAGGCCACGGCGCGGCCGCCGCCGGCCGGCTGGCCGATCAGTCAGGTCATGACCGGCGGCGGCCGCGCCATGGCCTCTGACGTCACACCGTGTACAGCAGGAGCAGGAGGCATCAGAGGCTGGTAGTGCTATTCGACGATAGTGGAGAATTGTGTGGTTAGTGTGAGGTGATGTAGTTACCAAATCGTTGGTTTGGAGCAAGCAAGCGGGAATCCTGTATAGCGACGAATGTAATACTCGACGTCCGGCGATGGCTCGTGTTCACTGCTAGTATAATTCACTGCTAGAACACCCAACTACGGTGTGGATAGCTACACGACTGCAAGACAGCCGCAATGTCCACCCCAAATACAGTATGTATGTGCAGTCCTGTGTATGCAGTCCTGAGCGATCTTGCACGACGGAGTCAGTATCATTTTAGTGGCGGGTTAGAGCCACGCTGAGCTTGTAGTTGACGTGGCCACGGATGTGTTCTGTAGTAAAATAGTGTCTGATCGATTCTATACGAATCCGTCCAAATAGGACTGTCGTCTGAGGTGTACCGACTGGGCTGGTTGTGCCCCGTGATCTGTTCCTGCAGTGCGTCTCTAACGTAGCTACCCTGGCACTGTAGATGTTGTTTGCCGCAGAATCTGACCTGACCCGACCCGACCCACTCTTTCAGGATGGTCCCCAGGACGACCCCGTACGAGCCGAAGCGTGGCCTGCCTGTCCAGGCCTGAGAGATCAACATCAGCCGACAGACAGCTGACGACGCTGGGGGAGAGCAGCTTGCCGCTACCTGGCGTCACAGCACGACAGCGGATACAGTACGACATACGAGGAGGCAGAAGCGTGGCAGAATCGGAGCGGTCGGCGGTGTCGCGCCACCGACAACTACAAACACAGCGCAGCCATACGAAGACCAGCAGTGATGTGGGTTTACTAGTGATGCGTGTTTAACTAATGGCTAACCAATTTTGTAGATCTATATTCAAACGGGGCGTACTATTTTGTTTACGGTTGTCTGCACATGCTGTTGACAGTAATAATGAAGTCATAAATATCAGTGATGCAGTTGCCCCGTCACACATTCATGACTGAGCACCAGTTCCTTGCTTTGTTTTGGTAGTGGGGTGACTTAGGCTAACATCCGAATAGATGCAGGTGCTGCTGCTGCATCAATGTTTGGACATGGCAATATATTGGATTGCCTTTCTGTTTTTCTTACGTCACTACGTCACACACATCGGAGTCGAGGATCTTATGATCTTCTTGGCTAATGGTGCCAAGGACAGACCAACGAGGCATTCAGCCTCATATCCTCATTTCATAACCTCAAATATATTCATCCGACTTTCCAGTGCTTCACACCACACTAAGGTGAGACATCTCACGTGTGTATTGATGACATGAGACTTCACATCTGGTCACACACGCACATGATGGGATAGCATCACTTAGCCTTCTTCTTATTTTTCTTCGTCTGACCCGCGCTCTCTGTGCTTTGGCGCTTCTGCGCCGGTTTCGCCTCCTCCTGCGCCGGTTTGGACTGTGACTTCGGCGCCACGTTTGCCGCAGACTGTGCGTTTTCGTCTCCGGCCGCCTCTGTCTCAGCCAGCGCCTCGACAGTAAAGCCAGGGATCTGAGGGGAAGAGCCAGGGATCTGAGGGGAAGACGGACGCCGTATCGGCACACCGGGCACACTCGCGAGAGCCGCACCTACTGATGCAACGTATTCAATTCGTTTCAGGGTAATGTGTGATCGATGGCAAAACCGCTCCAGAAATATCACCAAATATTCCGGGGGAGTAACCAGGCGCGGTGGTAAGATGCTTGCTTTCTGTGCCGGGGCACCGGGGTTATGTCCTTCGGCGGGCCTCCGGAAAAAAGTGTCGTGGCTCCCCATATCCCTCGGAACAGGCTGAGAGTTTCAATTAGCGCCTTGGTCCCAAGAGGATACGGTGCTTGGTCCACAAACCACAAACCAAATATTCAGCGGCTTTATAACTACGCCAACCTAGCAAAATGCACGGATTTGCGCTTAAACACAAATGTATGAAAATGTCCGACATAAAACTGACTTTCAGTTGATGTGTGGTTTTAGGGCGCTTCGACATCGAATGTCATTTCGCATCATATGTTCAGTTACTGATGTGATGTTTCAGTTACTGATGTAGATTAGGTTCAGTTACTGATGTTACTGATGTGATGTTTCAGTTACTGATGTTCCGTTACTGATGTAGATTAGGTTCCGTTACTGATGTTATTGATGTAATGTTTCAGTTACTGATGTAGATTAGGTTCAGTTACTGCTGTTACTGATGTGATGTTTCAGTTATTGATGTTCCGTTACTGACGTAGATTAGGTTCAGTTACTGATGTGATGTTTCAGTTACTGTTGTAGATTAGGTTCAGTTACTGATGTTACTGATGTGATGTTTCAGTTACTGTTGTAGATTAGGTTCAGTTACTGATGTTACTGATGTGATGTTTCAGTTACTGATGTTCCGTTACTCATGTAGATTAGGTTCAGTTACTGATGTGATGTTTCAGTTACTGATGTTCAGTTACTGTTGTAGATTAGGTTCAGTTACTGATGTGATGTTTCAGTTACTGCTGTTCCGTTACTCATGTAGATTAGGTTCAGTTACTGATGTGATGTTTCAGTTACTGATGTTCAGTTACTGTTGTGATGTTTCAGTTACTGATGTTCCGTTACTCATGTAGATTAGGTTCAGTTACTGATGTGATGTTTCAGTTACTGATGTTCAGTTACTGTTGTAGATTAGGTTCAGTTACTGATGTGATGTTTCAGTTACTGATGTTCCGTTACTCATGTAGATTAGGTTCAGTTACTGATGTGATGTTTCAGTTACTGATGTTCAGTTACTGATGTAGATTAGGTTCAGTTACTGATGTTGATGTTTCAGTTACTGATGTTGTGCCAAATTTCACCCCAAACACAATTACACAATTATGAACACTGCTCCTTTTCAAAGGACCTCCTTCGCCGCTGCACACATCTGCGCCATGTACGGCGGCGCAGGCAGCCGTCAGTTCAGCTTCTGTCCCCCTACTCTGTGTTAGCTTACCTCCGGTTTGACCAGCTTCATGACCAGCTTCTGCTGCTGGATGTTGCGCGACTCGACCGACAGCAGGACCAGCACCTTGTCGAACGTTCGCAGCGTCACCCCGGCGGCAGACTGGGACGGCACCTGGTCAGCAACAGGGGAGGGTCAGTCGGGGGAGGGACCAGCAGGGTCACCCCGGCGGCAGACTGGGACGGCACCTGGTCAGCAGCAGGGGAGGGTCAGTCGGGGAAGGGACCAGCAGGGTCACCCTGGCGGCAGACTGGGACGGCACCTGGTCAGCAGCAGGAGAGGGGCAGTATAGTGTGCAGCAGGATCACCCCAGCGTGAGTGAAGGACGCGCGGGGATGGAGACACGGCTCAGTCAGTGGTACTTGCGCATCGCCATCGGGGTCGTCTTACCCGTAGAATCATGAACACAGCATAGCTAAGTCGTGCCGTAAAATTACGCAGTCCTTGGTGAAAACTACTGATAGATGATATCATAACGATTACATAATGCATGACATTTGATATTTTTCATTTCATCCTATTCGCTGCGAAGAACATGGTGTCAGATTGTGTACCGAAATGTCCCGTGTGTCCATGCCTGACCGACCGTTTCGTCATAGATGAACTGAACGCGGGCGTTCTCCCGCTCCGAGCCGGGCAGCAGGATAGTACTCTCCAGGCCATATTTGGGCACCAGCACAGATATGGCGTTCTGCTTCACCAGAAGGACGTATCCCTCCTCCTCTCGCACCCGCTCCTTGAAGAACAGCTGTACGGCGACAGGGAGAGGGGGCGTCAGTCGAGACGGAACCAACATAGGACAGGCGCGGTACAGACCATAATTTACATACATTACATACATTGCCCAGTGTCTGTATCTGAATAAGTCGAGAGAGTTCGATATCTTATCCACTGACGGCACAACAGAGCAAGCGTTCCCAGGCTATTCTGAACTCAATCGAGCCGCATATCAGCATCACAAACTATTCGTCGATAATACCAATGATGATAATAATTGTAGTTTACGGGCGCCGCGTCTGCTATAGTTATGACGTCCAGGATAATTAGTAATGCGCCGATTGTCTGGCAGCGTAGCACACGCGTTCTCCACACAGAGCACCTTTGCAGCTGAGCACACCAGTCCAGTCGGTCTGTACTCGGCTGTACTGTACTCGGCTGTACTGTGGTTGCCGTTCGGTCGCCTGGTCGGTCTGTACTCGGCTGTACTGTGTGGCTGTACTGTGGTGGCCGTTCGGTCGCCTGGTCCGTCTGTACTCGGCTGTACTGTGTGGCTGTACTGTGGTGGCCGTTCGGTCGCCTGGTCGGTCTGTACTCGGCTGTACTGTGGTTGCAGTTCGGTCGCCTGGTCGGCTGTACTCGGCTGTACTGTGGTTGCCATTTGGTCGCCTGGTCCGTCTGTACTCGGCTGTACTGTGGTTGCCGTTCGGTCGCCTGGTCCGTCTGTATTCGGCTGTACTGTGGTGGCTGTACTGTGGTGGCCGTTCGGTCGCCTGGTCCGTCTGTACTCGGCTGTACTGTGTGGCTGTACTGTGGTTGCCGTTCGGTCGCCTGGTCCGGCTGTACTCGGCTGTACTGTGGTTGCCGTTCGGTCGCCTGGTCCGTCTGTATTCGGCTGTACTGTGGTTGCCGTTCGGTCGCCTGGTCCGTCTGTATTCGGCTGTACTGTGGTGGCCGTTCGGTAGCCTGGTCCGGCTGTACTCGGCTGTACTGTGTGGCTGTACTGTGTGGCTGTACTGTGTGGCTGTACTGTGTGGCTGTACGTTCGGTCGGTCGTTCGGTCGCCTGGTCGGTCTGTACTCGGCTGTACTGGGGTGGCCGTTCGGTCGCCTGGTCCGGCTGTACTCGGCTGTACTGTGGTGGCCGTTCGGTCGCCTGGTCCGTCTGTATTCGGCTGTACTGTGGTGGCTGTACTGTGGTTGCCGTTCGGTCGCCTGGTCCGTCTGTATTCGGCTGTACTGTGGTGGCCGTTCGGTCGCCTGGTCGGTCTGTACTCGGCTGTACTGTGGTGGCCGTTCGGTCGCCTGGTCCGGCTGTACTCGGCTGTACTGTGGTGGCTGTACTGTGGTTGCCGTTCGGTCGCCTGGTCCGTCTGTATTCGGCTGTACTGTGGTGGCCGTTCGGTCGCCTGGTCGGTCTGTACTCGGCTGTACTGTGTGGCTGTACTGTGGTTGCCGTTCGGTCGCCTGGTCAGTCTGTACTCGGCTGTACTGTGGTGGCCGTTCGGTCGCCTGGTCCGGCTGTACTCGGCTGTACTGTGGTGGCCGTTCGGTCGCCTGATCCGCCACTCACGTGGGTGTGCAGGCCGACCGAGGCTCGCTGGGAGTACTGCGCCATCTTGTGCCGGTAGTTGATGTGGTTGCTTGTGCTCTGCGTGCGCCGCTTGTCCAGCAGCTCCTTGTAGGTCGAGTCCTGGCCCGTCACCACCGCCAGCAAACGGTGCACCATGATGTCCGCGTACCTGGGGTCGGCAGGGTCAGATACTCAGGTCACATACCTGGGGTGGGCAGGGTCAGATACTCAGGTCACATACCTGGGGTGGGGGCAGGGTCAGATACTCAGGTCACATACCTGGGGTCGGCAGGGTCAGATACTCAGGTCACATACCTGGGGTGGGCAGGGTCAGCTCAGGTCACATACCTGGGGTGGGCAGGGTCAGATACTCAGGTCAGATACCTGGGGTGGGGGCAGGGTCAGCTCAGGTCACATACCTGGGGTGGGGGCAGGGTCAGCTCAGGTCACATACCTGGGGTGGGGGCAGGGTCAGCTCAGGTCACATACCTGGGGTGGGGGCAGGGTCAGCTCAGGTCACATACCTGGGGTGGGCAGGGTCAGATACTCAGGTCACATACCTGGGGTGGGGGCAGGGTCAGATACTCAGGTCACATACCTGGGGTCGGCAGGGTCAGATACTCAGGTCACATACCTGGGGTGGGCAGGGTCAGATACTCAGGTCACATACCTGGGGTGGGGGCAGGGTCAGATACTCAGGTCACATACCTGGGGTCGGCAGGGTCAGATACTCAGGTCACATACCTGGGGTGGGCAGGGTCAGCTCAGGTCACATACCTGGGGTGGGGGCAGGGTCAGATACTCAGGTCACATACCTGGGGTCGGCAGGGTCAGATACTCAGGTCACATACCTGGGGTGGGGGCAGGGTCAGGCTCAGGTCACATACCTGGGGTGGGCAGGGTCAGATACTCAGGTCAGATACCTGGGGTGGGGGCAGGGTCAGCTCAGGTCACATACCTGGGGTGGGGGCAGGGTCAGCTCAGGTCACATACCTGGGGTGGGCAGGGTCAGATACTCAGGTCAGATACCTGGGGTGGGGGCAGGGTCAGCTCAGGTCACATACCTGGGGTGGGGGCAGGGTCAGCTCAGGTCACATACCTGGGGTGGGCAGGGTCAGATACTCAGGTCAGATACCTGGGGTGGGGGCAGGGTCAGCTCAGGTCACATACCTGGGGTGGGGGCAGGGTCAGCTCAGGTCACATACCTGGGGTGGGCAGGGTCAGATACTCAGGTCACACCTGGGGTGGGGGCAGGGTCAGATACTCAGGTCACATACCTGGGGTCGGCAGGGTCAGATACTCAGGTCACATACCTGGGGTGGGCAGGGTCAGCTCAGGTCACATACCTGGGGTGGGCAGGGTCAGATACTCAGGTCAGATACCTGGGGTGGGGGCAGGGTCAGCTCAGGTCACATACCTGGGGTGGGCAGGGTCAGATACTCAGGTCACATACCTGGGGTGGGGGCAGGGTCAGATACTCAGGTCACATACCTGGGGTGTGGGCAGGGTCAGCTCAGGTCACATACCTGGGGTGGGCAGGGTCAGCTCAGGTCACATACCTGGGGTGGGCAGGGTCAGATACTCAGGTCAGATACCTGGGGTGGGGGCAGGGTCAGCTCAGGTCACATACCTGGGGTGGGCAGGGTCAGATATTCAGGTCACATACCTGGGGTGGGGGCAGGGTCAGATACTCAGGTCACATACCTGGGGTCGGCAGGGTCAGATACTCAGGTCACATACCTGGGGTGGGGGCAGGGTCAGATACTCAGGTCACATACCTGGGGTGGGGGCAGGGTCAGATACTCAGGTCACATACCTGGGGTGGGGGCAGGGTCAGATACTCAGGTCACATACCTGGGGTCGGCAGGGTCAGCTCAGGTCACATACCTGGGGTCGGCAGGGTCAGGCTCAGGTCAGATACCTGTGGTCGGCAGGGTCAGATACTCAGGTCACATACCTGGGGTCGGCAGGGTCAGATACTCAGGTCACATACCTGGGGTCGGCAGGGTCAGATACTCAGGTCAGATACCTGGGGTGGGGGCAGGGTCAGGCTCAGGTCAGATACCTGGGGTGGGGGCAGGGTCAGCTCAGGTCACATACTGGGGTGGGCAGGGTCAGATACTCAGGTCACATACCTGGGGTCGGCAGGGTCAGCTCAGGTCACATACCTGGGGTCGGCAGGGTCAGATACTCAGGTCACATACCTGGGGTGGGCAGGGTCAGATACTCAGGGCAGATACCTGGGGTCGACAGGGTCAGATACTCAGGTCACATACCTGGGGTGGGCAGGGTCAGCTCAGGTCACATACCTGGGGTGGGCAGGGTCAGATACTCAGGTCACATACCTGGGGTGGGGGCAGGGTCAGATACTCAGGTCACACCTGGGGTGGGCAGGGTCAGATACTCAGGTCACATACCTGGGGTGGGGGCAGGGTCAGCTCAGGTCACATACCTGGGGTGGGCAGGGTCAGATACTCAGGTCACATACCTGGGGTGGGCAGGGTCAGATACTCAGGTCACATACCTGGGGTGGGCAGGGTCAGCTCAGGTCACATACCTGGGGTCGGCAGGGTCAGATACTCAGGTCACATACCTGGGGTGGGGGCAGGGTCAGCTCAGGTCACATACCTGGGGTGGGGGCAGGGTCAGATACTCAGGTCACATACCTGGGGTGGGGGCAGGGTCAGCTCAGGTCACATACTGGGGTGGGCAGGGTCAGATACTCAGGTCACATACCTGGGGTGGGGGCAGGGTCAGCTCAGGTCACATACCTGGGGTGGGGGCAGGGTCAGATACTCAGGTCACATACCTGGGGTGGGGGCAGGGTCAGCTCAGGTCACATACTGGGGTGGGCAGGGTCAGATACTCAGGTCACATACCTGGGGTGGGGGCAGGGTCAGCTCAGGTCACATACCTGGGGTGGGGGCAGGGTCAGATACTCAGGTCACATACCTGGGGTGGGGGCAGGGTCAGATACTCAGGTCACATACCTGGGGTCGGCAGGGTCAGCTCAGGTCACATACCTGGGGTCGGCAGGGTCAGGCTCAGGTCAGATACCTGTGGTCGGCAGGGTCAGATACTCAGGTCACATACCTGGGGTCGGCACGGTCAGATACTCAGGTCACATACCTGGGGTCGGCAGGGTCAGATACTCAGGTCAGATACCTGGGGTGGGGGCAGGGTCAGGCTCAGGTCAGATACCTGGGGTGGGGGGCAGGGTCAGCTCAGGTCACATACTGGGGTGGGCAGGGTCAGATACTCAGGTCACATACCTGGGGTGGGGGCAGGGTCAGATACTCAGGTCACATACCTGGGGTGGGGGCAGGGTCAGCTCAGGTCACATACCTGGGGTGGGGGCAGGGTCAGATACTCAGGTCACATACCTGGGGTCGGCAGGGTCAGCTCAGGTCACATACCTGGGGTCGGCAGGGTCAGATACTCAGGTCACATACCTGGGGTGGGCAGGGTCAGCTCAGGTCACATACCTGGGGTGGGGGCAGGGTCAGCTCAGGTCACATACCTGGGGTGGGGGCAGGGTCAGCTCAGGTCACATACCTGGGGTCGGCAGGGTCAGATACTCAGGTCACATACCTGGGGTGGGGGCAGGGTCAGATACTCAGGTCACATACCTGGGGTCGGCAGGGTCAGCTCAGGTCACATACCTGGGGTCGGCAGGGTCAGATACTCAGGTCACATACCTGGGGTGGGCAGGGTCAGCTCAGGTCACATACCTGGGGCGGGGGCAGGGTCAGATACTCAGGTCACATACCTGGGGTGGGGGCAGGGTCAGCTCAGGTCACATACCTGGGGTGGGGGCAGGGTCAGCTCAGGTCACATACTGGGGTGGGCAGGGTCAGATACTCAGGTCACATACCTGGGGTGGGGGCAGGGTCAGCTCAGGTCACATACTGGGGTGGGCAGGGTCAGACACTCGGGTCACATACCTGGGGTGGGCAGGGTCAGCTCAGGTCACATACCTGGGGTGGGGGCAGGGTCAGATACTCAGGTCACATACCTGGGGTCGGCAGGGTCAGCTCAGGTCACATACCTGGGGTCGGCAGGGTCAGATACTCAGGTCACATACCTGGGGTGGGTAGGGTCAGCTCAGGTCCCATACCTGGGGCGGGGGCAGGGTCAGATACTCAGGTCACATACCTGGGGTGGGGGCAGGGTCAGCTCAGGTCACATACCTGGGGTGGGGGCAGGGTCAGCTCAGGTCACATACTGGGGTGGGCAGGGTCAGATACTCAGGTCACATACCTGGGGTGGGGGCAGGGTCAGCTCAGGTCACATACTGGGGTGGGCAGGGTCAGACACTCAGGTCACATACCTGGGGTGGGCAGGGTCAGCTCAGGTCACATACCTGGGGTGGGGGCAGGGTCAGATACTCAGGTCACATACCTGGGGTCGGCAGGGTCAGATACTCAGGTCACATACCTGGGGTGGGCAGGGTCAGATACTCAGGTCACATACCTGGGGTGGGGGCAGGGTCAGCTCAGGTCACATACCTGGGGTGGGGGCAGGGTCAGATACTCAGGTCACATACCTGGGGTGGGCAGGGTCAGATACTCAGGTCACATACCTGGGGTGGGCAGGGTCAGCTCAGGTCACATACCTGGGGTCGGGGCAGGGTCAGCTCAGGTCACATACCTGGGGTGGGGGCAGGGTCAGATACTCAGGTCACATACCTGGGGTGGGCAGGGTCAGATACTCAGGTCACATACCTGGGGTCGGCAGGGTCAGATACTCAGGTCACATACCTGGGGTGGGGGCAGGGTCAGCTCAGGTCACATACCTGGGGTGGGCAGGGTCAGATACTCAGGTCACATACCTGGGGTGGGCAGGGTCAGCTCAGGTCACATACCTGGGGTGGGCAGGGTCAGATACTCAGGTCACATACCTGGGGTCGGCAGGGTCAGATACTCAGGTCACATACCTGGGGTGGGCAGGGTCAGATACTCAGGTCACATACCTGGGGTGGGGGCAGGGTCAGCTCAGGTCACATACCTGGGGTGGGGGCAGGGTCAGATACTCAGGTCACATACCTGGGGTGGGCAGGGTCAGATACTCAGGTCACATACCTGGGGTGGGCAGGGTCAGCTCAGGTCACATACCTGGGGTCGGCAGGGTCAGATACTCAGGTCACATACCTGGGGTGGGGGCAGGGTCAGCTCAGGTCACATACCTGGGGTGGGGGCAGGGTCAGATACTCAGGTCACATACCTGGGGTGGGGGCAGGGTCAGCTCAGGTCACATACTGGGGTGGGCAGGGTCAGATACTCAGGTCACATACCTGGGGTGGGCAGGGTCAGCTCAGGTCACATACCTGGGGTGGGGGCAGGGTCAGATACTCAGGTCACATACCTGGGGTGGGGGCAGGGTCAGACACTCAGGTCACATACCTGGGGTGGGCAGGGTCAGCTCAGGTCACATACCTGGGGTGGGGGCAGGGTCAGCTCAGGTCACATACCTGGGGTGGGGGCAGGGTCAGATACTCAGGTCACATACCTGGGGTGGGCAGGGTCAGCTCAGGTCACATACCTGGGGTCGGCAGGGTCAGGCTCAGGTCAGATACCTGTGGTCGGCAGGGTCAGATACTCAGGTCACATACCTGGGGTCGGCAGGGTCAGATACTCAGGTCACATACCTGGGGTCGGCAGGGTCAGATACTCAGGTCAGATACCTGGGGTGGGGGCAGGGTCAGGCTCAGGTCAGATACCTGGGGTGGGGGCAGGGTCAGCTCAGGTCACATACTGGGGTGGGCAGGGTCAGATACTCAGGTCACATACCTGGGGTCGGCAGGGTCAGATACTCAGGTCACATACCTGGGGTGGGCAGGGTCAGCTCAGGTCACATACCTGGGGTGGGGGCAGGGTCAGATACTCAGGTCACATACCTGGGGTGGGGGCAGGGTCAGCTCAGGTCACATACCTGGGGTGGGGGCAGGGTCAGCTCAGATCACATACTGGGGTGGGCAGGGTCAGATACTCAGGTCACATACCTGGGGTGGGGGCAGGGTCAGCTCAGGTCACATACTGGGGTGGGCAGGGTCAGATACTCAGGTCACATACCTGGGGTGGGCAGGGTCAGCTCAGGTCACATACCTGGGGTGGGGGCAGGGTCAGATACTCAGGTCACATACCTGGGGTCGGCAGGGTCAGATACTCAGGTCACATACCTGGGGTGGGCAGGGTCAGATACTCAGGTCACATACCTGGGGTGGGGGCAGGGTCAGCTCAGGTCACATACCTGGGGTGGGGGCAGGGTCAGCTCAGGTCACATACTGGGGTGGGCAGGGTCAGATACTCAGGTCACATACCTGGGGTGGGCAGGGTCAGCTCAGGTCACATACCTGGGGTGGGGGCAGGGTCAGATACTCAGGTCACATACCTGGGGTGGGGGCAGGGTCAGCTCAGGTCACATACCTGGGGTGGGCAGGGTCAGATACTCAGGTCACATACCTGGGGTGGGGGCAGGGTCAGATACTCAGGTCACATACCTGGGGTGGGCAGGGTCAGCTCAGGTCACATACCTGGGGTCGGCAGGGTCAGGCTCAGGTCAGATACCTGTGGTCGGCAGGGTCAGATACTCAGGTCACATACCTGGGGTCGGCAGGGTCAGATACTCAGGTCACATACCTGGGGTCGGCAGGGTCAGATACTCAGGTCAGATACCTGGGGTGGGGGCAGGGTCAGGCTCAGGTCAGATACCTGGGGTGAGGGCAGGGTCAGCTCAGGTCACATACTGGGGTGGGCAGGGTCAGATACTCAGGTCACATACCTGGGGTCGGCAGGGTCAGCTCAGGTCACATACCTGGGGTCGGCAGGGTCAGATACTCAGGTCACATACCTGGGGTGGGCAGGGTCAGCTCAGGTCACATACCTGGGGTGGGGGTAGGGTCAGATACTCAGGTCACATACCTGGGGTGGGGGCAGGGTCAGCTCAGGTCACATACCTGGGGTGGGGGCAGGGTCAGCTCAGGTCACATACTGGGGTGGGCAGGGTCAGATACTCAGGTCACATACCTGGGGTGGGGGCAGGGTCAGCTCAGGTCACATACTGGGGTGGGCAGGGTCAGATACTCAGGTCAGATACCTGGGGTGGGCAGGGTCAGCTCAGGTCACATACCTGGGGTCGGCAGGGTCAGATACTCAGGTCACATACCTGGGGTGGGCAGGGTCAGCTCAGGTCACATACCTGGGGTGGGGGCAGGGTCAGATACTCAGGTCACATACCTGGGGTCGGCAGGGTCAGATACTCAGGTCACATACCTGGGGTGGGCAGGGTCAGATACTCGGTCACATACCTGGGGTGGGGGCAGGGTCAGCTCAGGTCACATACCTGGGGTGGGGGCAGGGTCAGATACTCAGGTCACATACCTGGGGTGGGGGCAGGGTCAGCTCAGGTCACATACCTGGGGTGGGGGCAGGGTCAGATACTCAGGTCAGATACCTGGGGTGGGCAGGGTCAGCTCAGGGTCAGATACTTGGTATACACCTCAGATTTTACGCATTCCTAACAGTATACGTTTCCTAACATCATATCATATCCCTAAATCTGCATATCATACGTATTCCTAAAGCAACACAGATGTATATTTTCTGAAGAAACATCCAATAATACAACTAAGCTGTTGCTCGTCACCGAAAACAGACAAATTTTAATCTAAAGAATAGGCATCCTAGATGTGAGTGAATGGTGTCAACATACGACACAACACACTGTTGGGCGACCGCGTCTGCTGCTACCGTCTGATGGGCGACGTGAAGTGTGTGTAGATGGGCGCCGCCAGTCCGTAGTGCTGGTACAGGTCGCGACTGATGGTACCGGTACAGAAGTACACTGCCTGCATCATGCACCGGGTCGCCATGATGCGCAGCATCGTGTTGAAGTACGGGTTGTTGGGCTTCACCGCGGCGTTCAGCGACTCCTGCAGCTGCTTGTTGGAGCTCACGTCCAGGTCAAATCCCTGGCGGATGACCAACACATGAGCTCAGCTACAGTCGGAGATGCTCAACTGTGCGCGAAAAGCTAGGGTAAATCAGGGGACATGTCAGGGTTTGAGTCACTGGGTCCCAAAACAGGGAATCACAGTACCTTTTGTTTGAAAGATATTTACCGCCGAAAACAGCAGAACAATCGAACAAAATACTGGCACATACATTACGCTGGTTTCGTAATATGGACAAAGAATAAGAAAACCCCTCATAATTAGCACAAAAAGAGCACGCATTCAATGCACATCCCACTGTCGGTCTGTGTACACAGTACCGGGTCACCAGGCAACTGTCGGTCCCCGTACACCGTACCGAGTCACCAGGCAACTGTCGGTCCCCGTACACCGTACCGAGTCACCAGGCAACTGTCGGTCCCGTACACAGTACCGAGTCACCAGGCAACTGTCGGTGCCCGTACACAGTACCGGGTCACCAGGTAACTGTCGGTCCCCGTACACAGTACCGGGTCACCAGGCAACTGTCGGTCTGTGTACACAGTACCGAGTCACCAGGCAACTGTCGGTCCCCGTACACAGTACCGAGTCACCAGGCAACTGTCGGTCCCCGTACACAGTACCGAGTCACCAGGCAACTGTCGGTCCCCGTACACAGTACCGAGTCACCAGGCAACTGTCGGTCCCCGTACACAGTACCGAGTCACCAGGCAACTGTCGGTCTGTGTACACAGTACCGAGTCACCAGGCAACTGTCGGTCTGTGTACACAGTACCGAGTCACCAGGCAACTGTCGGTCCCCGTACACAGTACCGAGTCACCAGGCAACTGTCGGTATGTGTACACAGTACCGAGTCACCAGGCAACTGTCGGTCCCCGTACACAGTACCGAGTCACCAGGCAACTGTCGGTCCCCGTACACAGTACCGAGTCACCAGGCAACTGTCGGTCTGTGTACACAGTACCGAGTCACCAGACAACTGTCGGTCCCCGTACACAGTACCGAGTCACCAGGCAACTGTCGGTCCCCGTACACCGTACCGGGTCACCAGGCAACTGTCGGTCCCCGTACACAGTACCGGGTCACCAGGCAACTGTCGGTCCCCGTGCACCGTACCGAGTCACCAGGCAACTGTCGGTCCCCGTACACAGTACCGAGTCACCAGGTAACTGTCGGTCCCCGTACACAGTACCGAGTCACCAGGCAACTGTCGGTCCCCGTACACAGTACCGAGTCACCAGGCAACTGTCGGTCCCCGTACACAGTACCGAGTCACCAGGCAACTGTCGGTCTGTGTACACAGTACCGAGTCACCAGACAACTGTCGGTCCCCGTACACAGTACCGAGTCACCAGGCAACTGTCGGTCCCCGTACACCGTACCGGGTCACCAGGCAACTGTCGGTCCCCGTACACAGTACCGGGTCACCAGGCAACTGTCGGTCCCCGTGCACCGTACCGAGTCACCAGGCAACTGTCGGTCCCCGTACACCGTACCGAGTCACCAGGCAACTGTCGGTCCCCGTACACAGTACCGAGTCACCAGGTAACTGTCGGTCCCCGTACACAGTACCGAGTCACCAGGCAACTGTCGGTCCCCGTACACAGTACCGAGTCACCAGGCAACTGTCGGTCTGTGTACACAGTACCGAGTCACCAGGCAACTGTCGGTCCCCGTACACAGTACCGAGTCACCAGGCAACTGTCGGTCCCCGTACACAGTACCGAGTCACCAGGCAACTGTCGGTATGTGTACACAGTACCGAGTCACCAGGCAACTGTCGGTCCCCGTACACAGTACCGGGTCACCAGGCAACTGTCGGTCCCCGTACACAGTACCGAGTCACCAGGCAACTGTCGGTATGTGTACACAGTACCGAGTCACCAGGCAACTGTCGGTCCCCGTACACAGTACCGAGTCACCAGGCAACTGTCGGTATGTGTACACAGTACCGAGTCACCAGGCAACTGTCGGTCCCCGTACACAGTACCGAGTCACCAGGCAACTGTCGGTCCCCGTACACAGTACCGAGTCACCAGGTAACTGTCGGTCCCCGTACACAGTACCGGGTCACCAAGCAACTGTCGGTCCCCGTACACAGTACCGAGTCACCAGGCAACTGTCGGTCCCCGTACACAGTACCGGGTCACCAGGCAACTGTCGGTATGTGTACACAGTACCGGGTCACCAGGCAACTGTCGGTATGTGTACACAGTACCGAGTCACCAGGCAACTGTCGGTCCCCGTACACAGTACCGAGTCACCAGGCAACTGTCGGTCCCCGTACACAGTACCGAGTCACCAGGCAACTGTCGCTATGTGTACACAGTATCGGGTCACCAGGTAACTGTCGGTCCCCGTACACCGTACCGAGTCACCAGGCAACTGTCGGTCTGTGTACACCGTACCGAGTCACCAGGCAACTGTCGGTATGTGTACACAGTACCGAGTCACCAGGCAACTGTCGGTCCCCGTACACAGTACCGAGTCACCAGGCAACTGTCGGTCCCCGTACACAGTACCGGGTCACCAGGCAACTGTCGGTCCCCGTACACAGTACCGTGTCACCAGGCAACTGTCGGTCCCCGTACACCGTACCGAGTCACCAGGCAACTGTCGGTATGTGTACACAGTACCGAGTCACCAAGCAACTGTCGGTCCCCGTACACAGTACCGAGTCACCAGGCAACTGTCGGTCCCCGTGCACAGTACCGAGTCACCAGGCAACTGTCGGTCCCCGTACACAGTACCGAGTCACCAGGCAACTGTCGGTCCCCGTACACAGTACCGAGTCACCAGGCAACTGTCGGTCCCCGTACACAGTACCGAGTCACCAGGCAACTGTCGGTCCCCGTACACAGTACCGAGTCACCAGGCAACTGTCGGTCCCCGTACACAGTACCGAGTCACCAGGCAACTGTCGGTCCCCGTGCACCGTACCGAGTCACCAGGCAACTGTCGGTCCCCGTACACAGTACCGTGTCACCAGGCAACTGTCGGTCTGTGTACACAGTACCGAGTCACCAGGCAACTGTCGGTCTGTGTACACAGTACCGAGTCACCAGGCAACTGTCGGTCCCCGTGCACAGTACCGAGTCACCAGGCAACTGTCGGTATGTGTACACAGTACCGAGTCACCAGGCAACTGTCGGTCCCCGTACACAGTACCGAGTCACCAGGCAACTGTCGGTCCCCGTGCACCGTACCGAGTCACCAGGCAACTGTCGGTATGTGTACACAGTACCGAGTCACCAGGCAACTGTCGGTATGTGTACACAATACCGAGTCACCAGGCAACTGTCGGTCTGTGTACACAGTACCGAGTCACCAGGCAACTGTCGGTCCCCGTACACAGTACCGAGTCACCAGGCAACTGTCGGTATGTGTACACCGTACCGAGTCACCAGGCAACTGTCGGTCCCCGTACACAGTACCGAGTCACCAGGCAACTGTCGGTCCCCGTACACAGTACCGGGTCACCAGGCAACTGTCGGTCCCCGTACACAGTACCGTGTCACCAGGCAACTGTCGGTCTGTGTACACAGTACCGAGTCACCAGGCAACTGTCGGTATGTGTACACAGTACCGAGTCACCAGGCAACTGTCGGTCCCCGTGCACCGTACCGAGTCACCAGGCAACTGTCGGTCTGTGTACACAGTACCGAGTCACCAGGCAACTGTCGGTCTGTGTACACAGTACCGAGTCACCAGGCAACTGTCGGTATGTGTACACAATACCGAGTCACCAGGCAACTGTCGGTCCCCGTACACAGTACCGAGTCACCAGGCAACTGTCGGTATGTGTACACAGTACCGAGTCACCAGGCAACTGTCGGTATGTGTACACAATACCGAGTCACCAGGCAACTGTCGGTCCCCGTACACAGTACCGAGTCACCAGGCAACTGTCGGTATGTGTACACAGTACCGAGTCACCAGGCAACTGTCGGTATGTGTACACAGTACCGAGTCACCAGGTAACTGTCGGTCCCCGTACACAGTACCGAGTCACCAGGCAACTGTCGGTATGTGTACACAATACCGAGTCACCAGGCAACTGTCGGTCCCCGTGCACCGTACCGAGTCACCAGGCAACTGTCGGTCTGTGTACACCGTACCGAGTCACCAGGCAACTGTCGGTATGTGTACACAGTACCGAGTCACCAGGCAACTGTCGGTCCCCGTACACAGTACCGAGTCACCAGGCAACTGTCGGTATGTGTACACCGTACCGAGTCACCAGGCAACTGTCGGTCTGTGTACACAGTACCGAGTCACCAGGCAACTGTCGGTCTGTGTACACCGTACCGAGTCACCAGGCAACTGTCGGTATGTGTACACAGTACCGAGTCACCAGGCAACTGTCGGTCCCCGTACACAGTACCGAGTCACCAGGCAACTGTCGGTATGTGTACACAGTACCGAGTCACCAGGCAACTGTCGGTCTGTGTACACAGTACCGAGTCACCAGGCAACTGTCGGTCCCCGTACACAGTACCGAGTCACCAGGCAACTGTCGGTCCCCGTACACAGTACCGAGTCACCAGGCAACTGTCGGTCCCCGTACACAGTACCGAGTCACCAGGCAACTGTCGGTCTGTGTACACAGTACCGAGTCACCAGGCAACTGTCGGTCCCCGTGCACCGTACCGAGTCACCAGGCAACTGTCGGTCTGTGTACACAGTACCGAGTCACCAGGCAACTGTCGGTCCCCGTACACAGTACCGAGTCACCAGGCAACTGTCGGTCCCCGTACACAGTACCGAGTCACCAGGCAACTGTCGGTCCCCGTACACCGTGCCGAGTCACCAGGCAACTGTCGGTCCCCGTACACAGTACCGAGTCACCAGGCAACTGTCGGTATGTGTACACAGTACCGAGTCACCAGGCAACTGTCGGTCCCCGTACACAGTACCGAGTCACCAGGCAACTGTCGGTATGTGTACACAGTACCGAGTCACCAAGCAACTGTCGGTCTGTGTACACAGTACCGAGTCACCAGGCAACTGTCGGTGCCCGTACACAGTACCGAGTCACCAGGCAACTGTCGGTATGTGTACACAGTACCGAGTCACCAGGCAACTGTCGGTCCCCGTACACAGTACCGAGTCACCAGGCAACTGTCGGTCCCCGTACACAGTACCGAGTCACCAGGCAACTGTCGGTCTGTGTACACAGTACCGAGTCACCAGGCAACTGTCGGTCCCCGTACACAATACCGAGTCACCAGGCAACTGTCGGTCCCCGTACACAGTACCGAGTCACCAGGCAACTGTCGGTCCCGTACACAGTACCGAGTCACCAGGCAACTGTCGGTATGTGTACACAATACCGAGTCACCAGGCAACTGTCGGTCCCCGTACACAGTACCGAGTCACCAGGCAACTGTCGGTATGTGTACACAGTACCGAGTCACCAGGCAACTGTCGGTATGTGTACACAGTACCGAGTCACCAGGCAACTGTCGGTCCCCGTACACAGTACCGAGTCACCAGGCAACTGTCGCTATGTGTACACAGTATCGGGTCACCAGGTAACTGTCGGTCCCCGTACACAGTACCGAGTCACCAGGCAACTGTCGGTCCCCGTACACAGTACCGAGTCACCAGGCAACTGTCGGTCCCCGTACACCGTACCGAGTCACCAGGCAACTGTCGGCATGTGTACACAGTACCGAGTCACCAGGCAACTGTCGGTCCCCGTACACAGTACCGAGTCACCAGGCAACTGTCGGTCCCCGTACACAGTACCGAGTCACCAGGCAACTGTCGGTCCCCGTACACAGTACCGTGTCACCAGGCAACTGTCGGTCCCCGTACACAGTACCGAGTCACCAGGCAACTGTCGGTCTGTGTACACAGTACCGAGTCACCAAGCAACTGTCGGTCCGTGTACACCGTACCGAGTCACCAAGCAACTGTCGGTCCCCGTACACAGTACCGGGTCACCAGGCAACTGTCGGTCTGTGTACACAGTACCGGGTCACCAGGCAACTGTCGGTCCCCGTACACAGTACCGAGTCACCAAGCAACTGTCGGTCCGTGTACACCGTACCGAGTCACCAAGCAACTGTCGGTCTGTGTACACAGTACCGAGTCACCAGGCAACTGTCGGTCCCCGTACACAGTACCGGGTCACCAGGCAACTGTCGGTATGTGTACACAATACCGAGTCACCAGGCAACTGTCGGTCCCCGTACACAGTACCGAGTCACCAGGCAACTGTCGGTCCCCGTACACAGTACCGGGTCACCAGGCAACTGTCGGTCCCCGTACACAGTACCGAGTCACCAGGCAACTGTCGGTATGTGTACACAGTACCGAGTCACCAGGCAACTGTCGGTCCCCGTACACAGTACCGAGTCACCAGGCAACTGTCGGTCCCCGTACACAGTACCGTGTCACCAGGCAACTGTCGGTCTGTGTACACAGTACCGGGTCACCAGGCAACTGTCGGTATGTGTACACAGTACCGGGTCACCAGGCAACTGTCGGTCCCCGTACACAGTACCGAGTCACCAGGCAACTGTCGGTATGCGTACACCGTACCGAGTCACCAGGCAACTGTCGGCATGTGTACACAGTACCGAGTCACCAGGCAACTGTCGGTCTGTGTACACAGTACCGAGTCACCAGGCAACTGTCGGTCCCCGTACACAGTACCGAGTCACCAGGCAACTGTCGGTCCCCGTACACAGTACCGTGTCACCAGGCAACTGTCGGTCTGTGTACACAGTACCGGGTCACCAGGCAACTGTCGGTATGTGTACACAGTACCGGGTCACCAGGCAACTGTCGGTCCCCGTACACAGTACCGAGTCACCAGGCAACTGTCGGTATGCGTACACCGTACCGAGTCACCAGGCAACTGTCGGCATGTGTACACAGTACCGAGTCACCAGGCAACTGTCGGTCTGTGTACACAGTACCGAGTCACCAGGCAACTGTCGGTATGTGTACACAGTACCGAGTCACCAAGCAACTGTCGGTCCCCGTACACAGTACCGAGTCACCAGGCAACTGTCGGTCCCCGTACACAGTACCGAGTCACCAGGCAACTGTCGGTCCCCGTACACAGTACCGTGTCACCAGGCAACTGTCGGTCTGTGTACACAGTACCGAGTCACCAAGCAACTGTCGGTCCGTGTACACCGTACCGAGTCACCAAGCAACTGTCGGTCCCCGTACACAGTACCGAGTCACCAGGCAACTGTCGGTCCCCGTACACCGTACCGGGTCACCAGGCAACTGTCGGTCCCCGTACACAGTACCGAGTCACCAGGCAACTGTCGGTCCCCGTACACAGTACCGAGTCACCAGGCAACTGTCGGTCCCCGTACACAGTACCGAGTCACCAGGCAACTGTCGGTCCCCGTACACAGTACCGTGTCACCAGGCAACTGTCGGTCCCCGTACACAGTACCGAGTCACCAGGCAACTGTCGGTATGTGTACACAGTACCGAGTCACCAGGTAACTGTCGGTCCCCGTACACAGTACCGAGTCACCAGGCAACTGTCGGTGCCCGTACACAGTACCGAGTCACCAGGCAACTGTCGGTCCCCGTACACAGTACCGAGTCACCAGGCAACTGTCGGTCTGTGTACACAGTACCGAGTCACCAGGCAACTGTCGGTCCCCGTACACAGTACCGAGTCACCAGGCAACTGTCGGTCTGTGTACACAGTACCGAGTCACCAGGCAACTGTCGGTCTGTGTACACAGTACCGAGTCACCAGGCAACTGTCGGTCCCCGTACACAGTACCGAGTCACCAGGCAACTGTCGGTCTGTGTACACAGTACCGAGTCACCAGGCAACTGTCGGTCTGTGTACACAGTACCGAGTCACCAGGCAACTGTCGGTCCCCGTACACAGTACCGAGTCACCAGGCAACTGTCGGTCTGTGTACACAGTACCGAGTCACCAGGCAACTGTCGGTCCCCGTACACAGTACCGAGTCACCAGGCAACTGTCGGTCCCCGTACACAGTACCGAGTCACCAGGCAACTGTCGGTCTGTGTACACAGTACCGAGCACCAGGCAACTGTCGGTCCCCGTACACAGTACCGAGTCACCAGGCAACTGTCGGTATGTGTACACCGTACCGAGTCACCAGGCAACTGTCGGTCCCCGTACACAGTACCGAGTCACCAGGCAACTGTCGGTATGCGTACACCGTACCGAGTCACCAGGCAACTGTCGGTCCCCGTACACAGTACCGAGTCACCAGGCAACTGTCGGTATGTGTACACAGTATCGGGTCACCAGGCAACTGTCGGTCCCCGTACACAGTACCGAGTCACCAGGCAACTGTCGGTCCCCGTACACAGTACCGAGTCACCAGGCAACTGTCGGTCTGTGTACACAGTACCGAGTCACCAGGCAACTGTCGGTCTGTGTACACAGTACCGAGTCACCAGGCAACTGTCGGTCTGTGTACACAGTACCGAGTCACCAGGCAACTGTCGGTCCCCGTACACAGTACCGAGTCACCAGGCAACTGTCGGTCTGTGTACACAGTACCGAGTCACCAGGCAACTGTCGGTCCCGTACACAGTACCGAGTCACCAGGCAACTGTCGGTCTGTGTATTTCGGCAGAGTCACGTTCCCAGTATCGGGTCTAAGCATCAGTGTGTAGTTGTACCTGCAGTTTGGCTGCCTTGATCAGCGGCTGGAAGTTGTTGGGCGGCGGCTCCGGATGGCGGCGCAGCAGCGCACACTCGGGAAACTCCTCCAGAATCTTCTCTGCCACGGACACGTTGGCGAGCAGCATGAACTCCTCCACCATGGAGTTGGTCTCCAGCAGCTGCTTGGCCTGCACGTCGATCGGGTCGTGCGTCTCCGAGTCGATGTGGAACCGGATCTCCGGCGAGGCCAGCAGCAGCGCACTGCAGAACCAGACACCAGGCCACCATCAGCAGGCAGAAACGAGCAGTCAAAACAATCTGCCATTTCAGCCCCGCCCCATCACCCGCTGTGGTAAACATTGCCGACATGGCAAACCAACAGAAGGCTACCGATGTGCAAGTAAGTATCGCACACAAACATTCCGATTACCAGTCAGTGTCATGTTTTGTTAGCAATAAGCAAACAAATCCCCCCCCCCCCCCCCCCACCACCACCACCAAGAAAAATGTGTATTATTGTTCAAGAACCTTTATATCACACAGAGGATTAACATGCCCACAATTTATAACGTCAATTAACATCTACTGACAAGTCGATGATCCATCACACAAGTTTGACAAACAATGAAGCAAATTGCCACACCAAGCCGGCCTTAAACAGACGACGCACTGCTCCTGTCCTGTGGGGTACAGTCACATCAAGCCGGCCTTAAACAGACTACGCACTGCTCCTGTCCTGTGGGGTACAGTCACACCAAGCCGGCCTTAAACAGACTACGCACTGCTCCTGTCCTGTGGGGTACACAGTACACACCAAGCCGGCCTTAAACAGACTAAGCACTGCTCCTGTCCTGTGGGGTACACAGTACACACCAAGCCGGCCTTAAACAGACGACGCACTGCTCCTGTCCTGTGGGGTACAGTCACACCAAGCCGGCCTTAAACAGACTACGCACTGCTCCTGTCCTGTGGGGTACAGTCACACCAAGCCGGCCTTAAACAGACGACGCACTGCTCCTGTCCTGTTGGGTACACAGTACACACCAAGCCGGCCTTAAACAGACTACGCACTGCTCCTGTCCTGTGGGGTACAGTCACATCAAGCCGGCCTTAAACAGACTACGCACTGCTCCTGTCCTGTGGGGTACAGTCACACCAAGCCGGCCTTAAACAGACTACGCACTGCTCCTGTCCTGTGGGGTACACAGTACACACCAAGCCGGCCTTAAACAGACTACGCACTGCTCCTGTCCTGTGGGGTACAGTCACATCAAGCCGGCCTTAAACAGACTACGCACTGCTCCTGTCCTGTGGGGTACACAGTACACACCAAGCCGGCCTTAAACAGACGACGCACTGCTCCTGTCCTGTGGGGTACAGTCACACCAACCCGGCCTTAAACAGACAACGCACTGCTCCTGTCCTGTGGGGTACAGTCACACCAAGCCGGCCTTAAACAGACTACGCACTGCTCCTGTCCTGTGGGGTACACAGTACACACCAAGCCGGCCTTAAACAGACTACGCACTGCTCCTGTCCTGTGGGGTACAGTCACACCAAGCCGGCCTTAAACAGACGACGCACTGCTCCTGTCCTGTGGGGTACAGTCACACCAAGCCGGCCTTAAACAGACGACGCACTGCTCCTGTCCTGTGGGGTACAGTCACATCAAGCCGGCCTTAAACAGACGACGCACTGCTCCTGTCCTGTGGGGTACAGTCACATCAAGCCGGCCTTAAACAGACGACGCACTGCTCCTGTCCTGTGGGGTACAGTCACACCAAGCCGGCCTTAAACAGACTACGCACTGCTCCTGTCCTGTGGGGTACACAGTACATACCAAGCCGGCCTTAAACAGACGACGCACTGCTCCTGTCCTGTGGGGTACAGTCACACCAAGCCGGCCTTAAACAGATTACGCACTGCTCCTGTCCTGTGGGGTACACAGTACACACCCGTTATCGAGTCGACGCTGTTTGAGCTGTTTGGCCAGCAGGTTGAGGCCGCGGAGTGAGACGGAGACGGCATCATGCTGGCTGGCGTCATCGATCTTCAGCTGAGCCTGGGCGTACGTCAGCGCCGCGCGGGACCTGTGGGGTCAGGGTCCAGTCAGGACAGGACAGGGTAGTAGTCAGACGGGTAAAAACGGAGCAGCAGACTATCAGAATTCAGAAAATACTAGGTGGAGCAGCACCCCATGTCTGCCTGCATAAATCCGTTGTCATCACTACACTACACGCCGACTGTGTGTGCCGGCGTACTGCATTCTGCACAGTCCACACCCGGCCTAACGGTCAATGGTGGTAATTATGTCAGTATGCCAGTCACAAGTTGCTGAGTATCCGACTTCACTTGGCCTCATGCACCAAAATATGGCGCAGGAGTGTCAGTGAAGTCCTTATTTGACCTACACAGCCACAAGCGCACCAACACATGCGAGCCCAGACAGTTAGTATGATCCGGATCTGTCTCACCTGATGATGGACTTGTGGAACTTGGTGTTGACGATCTCCGCCTCAGGGGTGATCTCCCAGATACAGGAGAAGGCGAACCGCGTCTCACCGCCCCGCAGAGAGCACAGGTTGGAGCTGAGCAGATCTGAAAATGCACGCCACACGCGCACACATACAGTCAGACATACATTCAGAGGGTGCAGGCTGGAGCTGAGTAGCTCTAAAAAGGCATCACTCACGCACACATACAGTCAGACATACATTCAGAGGGTGCAGGCTGGAGCTGAGTAGCTCTAAAAAGGCATCACTCGCGCACACATACAGTCAGACATACATTCAGAGGGTGCAGGCTGGAGCTGAGTAGCTCTAAAAAGGCATCACTCGCGCACATAAATACAGTCAGACAGACATACAGAGGGTGCAGGCTGGAGCTGAGTAGCTCTAAAAAGGCATCACTCGCGCACACATACAGTCAGACATACATTCAGAGGGTGCAGGCTGGAGCTGAGTAACTCTAAAAAGGCATCACTCGCGCACACATACAGTCAGACATACATTCAGAGGGTGCAGGCTGGAGCTGAGTAGCTCTAAAAAGGCATCACTCGCGCACACATACAGTCAGACATACATTCAGAGGGTGCAGGCTGGAGCTGAGTAGCTCTAAAAAGGCATCACTCGCGCACATAAATACAGTCAGACAGACATACAGAGGGTGCAGGCTGGAGCTGAGTAGCTCTAAAAAGGCATCACTCGCGCGCACATACAGTCAGACAGACATACAGAGGGTGCAGGCTGGAGCTGAGTAGCTCTAAAAAGGCATCACTCGCGCGCACATACAGTCAGACAGACATACAGAGGGTGCAGGCTGGAGCTGAGTAGCTCTAAAAAGGCATCACTCGCGCACACACACAGTCAGACATACATTCAGAGGGTGCAGGCTGGAGCTGAGTAGCTCTAAAAAGGCATCACTCGCGCACACATACAGTCAGACATACATTCAGAGGGTGCAGGCTGGAGCTGAGTAGCTCTAAAAAGGCATCACTCGCGCACACATACAGTCAGACATACATTCAGAGGGTGCAGGCTAGAGCTGAGTAGCTCTAAAAAAGCATCACTCGCGCACACACACAGTCAGACATACATTCAGAGGGTGCAGGCTGGAGCTGAGTAGCTCTAAAAAGGCATCACTCGCGCACACACACATTCAGACATACATTCAGAGGGTGCAGGCTGGAGCTGAGTAGCTCTAAAAAGGCATCACTCGCGCACACATACAGTCAGACATACATTCAGAGGGTGCAGGCTGGAGCTGAGTAGCTCTAAAAAGGCATCACTCGCGCACACACAGTCAGACATACATTCAGAGGGTGCAG
This sequence comes from Chirona hameri, assembly GCA_036785665.1. NCBI lineage: Eukaryota > Metazoa > Arthropoda > Thecostraca > Balanomorpha > Balanidae > Chirona > Chirona hameri. Next base: position 59,846 of record JAXIVJ010004512.1, read on the forward strand.
GCTGGAGCTGAGTAGCTCTAAAAAGGCATCACTCGCGCACACACACAGTCAGACATACATTCAGAGGGTGCAGGCTGGAGCTGAGTAGCTCTAAAAAGGCATCACTCGCGCACACATACAGTCAGACATACATTCAGAGGGTGCAGGCTGGAGCTGAGTAGCTCTAAAAAGGCATCACTCGCGCACATAAATACAGTCAGACATACATTCAGAGGGTGCAGGCTGGAGCTGAGTAGCTCTAAAAAGGCATCACTCGCGCACATAAATACAGTCAGACAGACATACAGAGGGTGCAGGCTGGAGCTGAGTAGCTCTAAAAAGGCATCACTCGCGCACACATACAGTCAGACATACATTCAGAGGGTGCAGGCTGGAGCTGAGTAGCTCTAAAAAGGCATCACTCGCGCACACATACAGTCAGACAGACATACAGAGGGTGCAGGCTGGAGCTGAGTAGCTCTAAAAAGGCATCACTCGCGCACACATACAGTCAGACATACATTCAGAGGGTGCAGGCTGGAGCTGAGTAGCTCTAAAAAGGCATCACTCGCGCACACACACAGTCAGACATACATTCAGAGGGTGCAGGCTGGAGCTGAGTAGCTCTAAAAAGGCATCACTCGCGCACATAAATACAGTCAGACAGACATACAGAGGGTGCAGGCTGGAGCTGAGTAGCTCTAAAAAGGCATCACTCGCGCACACACACAGTCAGACATACATTCAGAGGGTGCAGGCTGGAGCTGAGTAGCTCTAAAAAGGCATCACTCGCGCACATAAATACAGTCAGACAGACATACAGAGGGTGCAGGCTGGAGCTGAGTAGCTCTAAAAAGGCATCACTCGCGCACATAAATACAGTCAGACATACATTCAGAGGGTGCAGGCTGGAGCTGAGTAGCTCTAAAAAGGCATCACTCGCGCACACATACAGTCAGACATACATTCAGAGGGTGCAGGCTGGAGCTGAGTAGCTCTAAAAAGGCATCACTCGCGCACACACACAGTCAGACAGACATACAGAGGGTGCAGGCTGGAGCTGAGTAGCTCTAAAAAGGCATCACTCGCGCACACATACAGTCAGACATACATTCAGAGGGTGCAGGCTGGAGCTGAGTAGCTCTAAAAAGGCATCACTCGCGCACACACAGTCAGACATACATTCAGAGGGTGCAGGCTGGAGCTGAGTAGCTCTAAAAAGGCATCACTCGCGCACACATACAGTCAGACATACATTCAGAGGGTGCAGGCTGGAGCTGAGTAGCTCTAAAAAGGCATCACTCGCGCACACATACAGTCAGACATACATTCAGAGGGTGCAGGCTGGAGCTGAGTAGCTCTAAAAAGGCATCACTCGCGCACACATACAGTCAGACATACATTCAGAGGGTGCAGGCTGGAGCTGAGTAGCTCTAAAAAGGCATCACTCGCGCACATAAATACAGTCAGACATACATTCAGAGGGTGCAGGCTGGAGCTGAGTAGCTCTAAAAAGGCATCACTCGCGCACACATACAGTCAGACATACATTCAGAGGGTGCAGGCTGGAGCTGAGTAGCTCTAAAAAGGCATCACTCGCGCACACATACAGTCAGACATACATTCAGAGGGTGCAGGCTGGAGCTGAGTAGCTCTAAAAAGGCATCACTCGCGCACATAAATACGGTCAGACAGGGAGAAACAGGTAAGAGTTGAAAAGGCAAACAGAAGACAAGAGTTAAGGATGTCTGAAACAAGTAACGCAAGTCATTCAGGATCACAGAGGCAAATGGGGACAATAAATCCTCGTAGAAAATCAATAACTTGGCAGTAAGTAGTAACCTACAGAATCGCATAACATCGTCCGTTTTCAAAGCAATTATGGAAACTTCGTGACAACCATCAGCTAGATCAATCGTCTTGCGGTCATGCCTAACCAAACAAGCAATCGTCCTGTCGATATACTTGAAAATCACGCCGGCGGCGGTGCACTGTGTTAGGGAGGGAGGGCAGGGGACGGCAGACGTACCTGGCACCATGTCGATTCGTCTGTCGATCAGGTAGACGGTGGTCCCCCTGTTGGCCCCCTCCTTGTCGATGGCCGTGCCAGGCCGGATGAAGTGGGACACGTCCGCGATGTGTACCCCCACCTGGTGGCGGCGCACAGTGACGCAGGTAATGCACAGACGGCCGGCATGGCAGTGCAGGAGGGCGCAGATGATGATTTGGATGATTATTATGATTTTAGGTTTAGGGCGTCTCAACTGCTCGGGTTATTCGGCGCCCGTGGCCATAACATCTAAATTAAAAGAAAATTAAACGAAACATGCAAACATCGATTAACTAAACGTAACAAAAACTGCGTGCAGAACACAGGCGTACATGACATACGGGACTGAAGAAAAACGCCACAGCGGCGTACCACGATACATATCAGCAGCTATATAGCGCCACAGCGACGTACCACGGTCCACGATACACATCAGCAGCTATATAGCGCCAATATACCGCCACAGCGGCGTACCACGATACATATCAGCAGCTATATAGCGCCACAGCGGCGTACCACGGTCCACGATACATATCAGCAGCTATATAGCGCCAATATACCGCCACAGCGGCGTACCACGATACATATCAGCAGCTATATACCGCCACAGCGGCGTCCCACGATACATATCAGCAGCTATATAGCGCCAATATACCGCCACAGCAGGGTCCCACGATACATATCAGCAGCTATATAGCGCCAATATAGCGCCACAGCGGCGTGCCACGATACATATCAGCAGCTGTATAGCGCCAATATACCGCCACAGCGGCGTACCACGATACATATCAGCAGCTATATAGCGCCAATATACCGCCACAGCAGCGTCCCACGATACATATCAGCAGCTATATAGCGCCAATATAGCGCCACAGCGGCGTACCACGATACAAATCAGCAGCTATATAGCGCCAATATACCGCCACAGCGGCGTCTCACGATACATATCAGCAGCTATATAGCGCCAATATAGCGCCACAGCGGCGTGCCACGATACAAATCAGCAGCTGTATAGCGCCAATATACCGCCACAGCGGCGTCTCACGATACATATCAGCAGCTATATAGCGCCAATATAGCGCCACAGCGGCGTGCCACGATACAATCAGCAGCTATATAGCGTCAATATAGCGCCACAGCGGCGTGCCACGATACAAATCAGCAGCTGTATAGCGCCAATATAGCGCCACAGCAGCGTGCCACGATACATATCAGCAGCTATATAGCGCCAATATAGTGCCACAGCGGCGTACCACGATACATATCAGCAGCTATATAGCGCCAATATAGTGCCACAGCGGCGTGCCACGATACATATCAGCAGCTATATAGCGCCAATATAGTGCCACAGCGGCGTGCCACGATACAAATCAGCAGCTGTATAGCGCCAATATAGCGCCACAGCGGCGTCCCACGATACAAATCAGCAGCTATATAGCGCCAATATAGCGCCACAGCGGCGTCCCACGATACAGATCAGCAGCTATATAGCGCCAATATAGCGCCACAGCGGCGTCCCACGATACAAATCAGCAGCTATATAGCGCCAATATAGTGCCACAGCGGCGTGCCACGATACAAATCAGCAGCTATATAGCGCCAATATAGCGCCACAGCGGCGTACCACGATACAAATCAGCAGCTATATAGCGCCAATATAGTGCCACAGCGGCGTCCCACGATACAAATCAGCAGCTATATAGCGCCAATATAGTGCCACAGCGGCGTACCACGATACAGATCAGCAGCTGTATAGCGCCAATATAGTGCCACAGCGGCGTGCCACGGTCCACGATACAAATCAGCAGCTGTATAGCGCCAATATACCGCCACAGCGGCGTACCACGATACATATCAGCAGCTATATAGCGCCAATATAGCGCCACAGCGGCGTCCCACGATACAAATCAGCAGCTGTATAGCGCCAATATAGCGCCACAGCGGCGTGCCACGATACAAATCAGCAGCTGTATAGCGCCAATACAGTGCCACAGCGGCGTCCCACGATACAAATCAGCAGCTATATAGCGCCAATATAGTGCCACAGCGGCGTGCCACGATACATATCAGCAGCTATATAGCGCCAATATAGTGCCACAGCGGCGTGCCACGATACAAATCAGCAGCTGTATAGCGCCAATACAGCGCCACAGCAGCCTATGCTGTGGTATGCCACAGGTATGCTGTGCACGGCTCCAACATTTCAAATGCCAAAACGGACGATAAAGAATGGGGAACTATCCAGTCAGTGCATACCTCGTAGTTTGCGTTGTCCATTAGTTTGCAGTGAAGGGCGTCATCAATGTCCGTACAGCCTGGCGGGTCCACCTGCAGGAGAAGCATCAGGTCAAATCAGCACATATCACCCGAGTCCGTACAGCCTGGCGGGTTCACCTGCAGGAGAAACACCAGGTCAAATCAGCACATATCACCCGAGTCCGTACAGCCTGGCGGGTCCACCTGCAGGAGAAACACCAGGTCAAATCAGCACATATCACCCGAGTCCGTACAGCCTGGCGGGTCCACCTGCAGGAGAAACACCAGGTCAAATCAGCACATATCACCCGAGTCCGTACAGCCTGGCGGGTCCACCTGCAGGAGAAACACCAGGTCAAATCAGCACATATCACCCGAGTCCGTACAGCCTGGCGGGTCCACCTGCAGGAGAAGCATCAGGTCAAATCAGCACATATCACCCGAGTCCGTACAGCCTGGCGGGTCCACCTGCAGGAGAAACACCAGGTCAAATCAGCACATCAAATCAGCAAATCAGCACAATCAGCACATCACACGAACCAACTAGCTCGTACTTCATTGGTCCTAACACCAATGCTGCATGAATGGCGTTTTCCGGATGCTTAAATAAGTCAGCGTATTCATGAATTGAAATACGGTTACCATGGATACCATCTGTATCACTTAAATAACTTAAACAAATTTACCAACAATAAAACACCGCGTCCGAGAAAAAAAATCAGAAAACTCACCGAACAGACATCCACGTGGCGAAGGTCCACACGATTTGCTTCGTCCTGCAACACAATACGACGTTATAAAATGCAATGTTAAAATAAAACAAAACGCAGTTGACTGTGTGTATTTTATCTGGAGCTGGTGGACTATACACGACGAAACGAGTTTACTTGTGTTGTTACCGCTGATAATTATGTATCATAGATCCATATTATCACAATGATTCCGATTATTCATGGACATGCATGGATAGGACAGGTCACTGTTGCGGATTACGCGGCCGGCCAGCCTGCCCGTACGGTGCTGCCACCTATCGGCGCTGCCGCACTATGTCTGCCGGCCTCTGCGGATAGGTGTCGCTGGCAGCGGATGACGTGTCGCCGCCGGCTATTTGCGAGGTGATGAGGAGTGTTGCGGTCGGTTTGCGGCTTCTTGCGGTTTTGGATGGCGGACGCGATGGTGCGTCGCGTGTTGCGGTCCAGTCACGTGCTGTAGGCTTGAGAGCGTGAAGTTTGCTCGTCTGTTGGTAATGTGCGGAGTAAATACAGTCCCAGGTCGTGAACTCCTGTGGGGGTTCACGACCTGGGATAGGATAGGATAGGACCTGGGATAGGATAGGATAGGACAGGTCACTATTGAAGAGGTCTGGTTTCGGTTGCCTGGTCTTGTCGAGCTCTGAACGCTAGCCTGCTCGCTGCCTAATTCACGGCACATCATAGTGATACGTGTCGGTTAGTGTGATAATGCTCATGAGTCGGTTCTTGAACTGGTTCGTGGAAGCTTAACCCTATTCCCTGCGGGAGGCCAGAATTACGTTAAACTGCTTGGAGGGTGGCAGATTCTGCCCCCCCCCCCCCCCAGAGATCTCGAGAACCGTTCGGTCGATTTCGATGGGGGAAAACGCCAGTCGATTCGTCATGACAAGATCTCTCTTTTTGGACCCCGAAATTTTTGTTTTGTTCAAAAATGGGGGAGGGCCAGGGGGCAAAAAAATCCGAGAATTTTGGGTGTTTTTTGAAAGGTCATTGCGGCCATGTAGCTCGATCGATTTTCATGCCCCGAACGTTTTTGAGCTTCAAATGTACTGTTCTTTAATAAAAAGATAAAAACAAAATACAAAATCATAGGCGTATTCAGGGAATGTAAAATGGGGGAATTTTCTGAAGAAAAAAATGTGCTGTTCGTGATTGTTTGGGACGACATGAACGTCAGATGTGGGCATTATATGCTGTAATTGGTTAAATTTGATATATTGCGGATAGGCGGATCCAGGAAAAAAATATGGGGCACCATGCGCGTAACGCTTTTATCATCTTACTAATTTGAAGTTGGACCAAATTTGAGGGTGGGTATCGCCTCCCATTTGTGTTATCCTGAGTGCGCCTCTGCCCCAAAAATATGTACAATCCCAGTATCTACGATGCATATTGCATTGAAATTGTTTCTGACGCATTTATTGCACTGCAAACCACGAAGGAAGTCTGCGCCGCAAAACCGCATTCGTAACACCCTCCCCAAAACAGGAGCCTGGAACCGCCTCTGCTGTACCATTTTATTCTCTCAAAATTTTGACACAACACGCGCCATTCAATTTTGGGAAAAGTTACAAGGTTTCAGGACGCTAGGCCTAACGGGTTAGAAGCGGCAAGTGAAAAACAACTGGGGGGGGGGCAGAATCTGCCCCCCCCCCCCCGCAGGGAATAGGGTTAAGGAAGATTATCATATCAATGTATACAATGTACCCAGGAAACTGTTCCCGTCACCTGTTAAAAAACACGGAACGTAATTAATGGACATAAAATAATTATTACAAGCGTTCATTTGCTTGCATACAGCCTCCTATATACAGTAAAAGCGCCATCCGCAATAAAGACGAATAAATAATTCCCTTAAAGGGAAATAATGACCTTTTTCCACTAAAATGGAGTTAGCACTTGAAATCGCCAGACGAGATCAAAATATATTGTAAATTCATCACATTTTGCATGAAAACTTTCCTACCGAAAGATATTTCAAGTTAAAGTTGATAAGCGTTCCACACTTTTAACGACCGGTACTTGCACTATTTCTGACCTTTTGTCAAGTACTTTTGGTCCTCATCAAACTGCGGGCTTTTCCCGTATTATTTTTTTACGCAATGGAGTGGAAAATATATTGTGCGTTCTGCTTGTTGTGATTATATGCCCGGCGATCTTCTAAAACTAACAGCGATTGGAAAAAGTGGCAATAAAATCGGAAGCTCATCGATGCACATCAACGCGGCATAGTTAGTGGTTGCGACCCTCAATTTTTGCAATTCGATTCATTTGTTTTCAACATTAGGAGTTGTGTATAGTTTGTCTGTGGCTGTATATAACACTATGCTTTATTTTATCATGAAAAATAATAATTTTTCCCAAAAAAAACTAACGAACAATAACACAAAACTGGCAATTAAATCAGAAGCTCATCGATGCACATCGACGGCGACCTATTTAGCGTCGGCGATTTGTTTACAAAGTCATTGTCATGCTTCTCGGCGCACTTCACCATCTCGGCGCACTTGGCGAGTTGTTCCTGATTAGTATACCCAAGTCCCGTAGCAGGCTTTGTTAATGACGTCATTGGTGCCATTCTTGTGTAGCATTGCAAAATATATCTGATTTCGAGTTGAAAGCTAATTAAAGACTTATTCAAATGATTGTTTTTAAGTTTGAATTTTCTTGTTAATCATTATTAAAGGTATTTTATCACTGTATTTCATAGTAGTTGACACTTCAGAAACTTGTGACGTAATAATATTGTATCCAATATGCATTTCCCTCACCTTTTGCCATTGTGGCGCAGTGCCGAGTGCTTTGCGAATACTAGCTTGCCTGGGGTTCAATTCATTCCGCTCTTATTTTATTCGAGTTGGTATAGTTTGCATGTTGTTGTTATTCATGACTTATACTGATAGTCAGTCATGCATCACGGATGCTTCACGGATTGCTTCACGGATCAGAGCGCTGCTCGAACGCACGCTAGTAGCGCTTTCGTTCTCCATGGCAACCAGGCGTGAGCCAATGAAAAGCCAGAACGTATTCCCTTTCTGGCTTTTGATTGGCTGACGCCTGGTTGCCATGGAGAACGAAAGCGCTACTAGCGGGTGTCCGAGCAGCGCTCAGTTTGATCGGAAATGTCACAGAGGCTCCACAAATGCCGCACTCTATGTTAACAATGGTAGGGAAGGACGAATTTGTCAATGGCCTTCATGATGTACACAAGGTACTTGTTTTGTATTTCTTCCAAACTTACAACTTTGAATTTGGGAATAATTTTATTTAATTCTTAAATTTAAATAAAATAATTTTAAAAATATAACGGGAGCCTAAGAAATTGTTGCTAACAAAATCAAAAGGTCATTATTTCCCTTTAAATGGTGCCTTGTCGTGTCTTTGCACGTGAACAAAACATATTTATTTTCTGCCGCTCCACTCACTCGATTGCTTACTACCAAGGCCATAGATACTCTTACTACGCAAAATTTCACAGTGAGTTGCCTGGTGCCATTTTGAAGTAATACAAAATACTGCAGTAAAGCTACAATACAACTTTCCTCTGTGATGTGATGACAAAATGGCGTAACATTTGGCGTATAAATCGATTCAAGTGATTCATAAGGACCCCCTCATCTTGAAACCATCGGTCAAGTTCCTCGACATGCCCCAGTCGGAGCCCCCCGGCTGGTGGGACCGATGGTTCAAGAGACGGCCGTCGTCCCGACCCCCGAGTCGGCAGTCTCGTCCGACCCGGCAGGCACGGCGCACCTCCACGCCCGCGGCCTCAGCCGCCCAGCCGTCAGCCCGCGACCATCCGGCGCCGCCGGCCGCCAGCTGTCCCGATATCGTCATCCAGCAGGCGTCATCCGGGGAGAGCCAGGATCACGACTGGCGCGAGGACCTCAGTACGCCGGGTTACAGCGGTACTAGGGGTACGGGAGGTACTGGAGGTACCGGTGGTACAGGAGGTACTGATGGTGCCGACGGCACAGAGTCCCCGCCACCGGGTCCCAGCGGTATGGGACCCATCGGCATGGGACCCAGCGGCATGGGACCCAGCGGTATGGGGCTCAGTGAGAGAGGCCTAGCCGCAGTCGAGGAGGCAGAGGCAGAGGAAGCAGAGGCAATCATCCTGCAGTCGGAGCCACTGCCACACGTGCCTCGGATCGATATGTCGGCCAGTACCGTCTCGGGTGGGTTTGAGAGGGCCAACAGGGTAGTGCTGCGTACCGAGTCGGCCACTGAAGCGACCCTGACCGGAGGGGACGGTCAGGCCGGTGAACTGAGCCAAACTCCAACCTCTGCCGAGCCGGACGACGCTAATGTCGAGAAGTTACACACAGAAATCGGAGAGTGCCACACTGTCATGCAAGGTGTCACAAACTTCAGCTACGAAACGAAGGAGACAAAGAAGATAAGCGATCTGACGGCAGAGGGCGAGACACTGCTGCATTTGTGGCGAGAAGCGCTGAACAAAAAGGATGTGCTGGCACAGATCATCCGAGAATGCACCGAAGCGGCCAAGTAAGTTCAATTAATTAAACTCACTCAAAGTTAGCTATCCACTGAGTTTCAATATAGTAATGTTAGTTTACATTGAGTAAAACCGACTTCACCAAATAAGATGCTGTTCGATGCAAATTGTCCAATTATCAGATACCAAAATGGTCATTCCATTATTACCCCAAGCATTGCACTGGGTCGCGACCGGATGGGAGGAGTCAGAGTTCACAAAGCAAGCTGTGCTTCAGAGTTCGCAACAAGCTGTGCTTAACAAAGAACTCCAATGCAGAAACCCATCCAAACAAGGAGTTCGGAATAAATTAATATACAAATATTTGCCTTAAATATCAGTACTAACCCATATTCAGCAACATGATTGACGGGTCAATTACGTGGGTGCCCAATTCCCATTTATAATACCGGCATTCAATAATCAAACGCATTTGCAACAGCGACAGCATAGAATCTAACTAACAACCACATGTGAAGCCGCCCCTCGTGTGTGTACGTCAGCGTACTTTTGTCCTAACACTGCTGTGTGTCGTGTGTGTCTCCCCAGTCAGACGAGTGAGCTGCCTGTGTGTCGTGTGTGTCTCCCCAGTCAGTCGAGTGAGCGGCCTATGTGTCGTGTGTGTCTCCCCAGTCAGTCGAGTGAGCGGCCTGTGTGTCGTGTGTGTCTCCCCAGTCAGTCGAGTGAGCGGCCTGTGTGTCGTGTGTGTCTCCCCAGTCAGTCGAGTGAGCGGCTCACTGCTGTGTCGTGTGCGTCTCCCCAGTCAGTCGAGTGAGCGGCTCACTGCTGTGTGTCGTGTGTGTCTCCCCAGTCAGACGAGTGAGCGGCCTGTGTGTCGTGTGTGTCTCCCCAGTCAGTCGAGTGAGCGGCCTGTGTGTCGTGTGTGTCTCCCCAGTCAGTCGAGTGAGCGGCCTGTGTGTCGTGTGTGTCTCCCCAGTCAGTCGAGTGAGCGGCTCACTGCTGTGTGTCGTGTGTGTCTCCCCAGTCAGTCGAGTGAGCGGCCTGTGTCGTGTGTGTCTCCCCAGTCAGTCGAGTGAGCGGCCTGTGTGTCGTGTGTGTCTCCCCAGTCAGTCGAGTGAGCGGCTCACTGCTGTGTGTCGTGTGTGTCTCCCCAGTCAGTCGAGTGAGCGGCCTGTGTGCCGTGTGTGTCTCCCCAGTCAGTCGAGTGAGCGGCTCACTGCTGTGTGTCGTGTGTGTCTCCCCAGTCAGTCGAGTGAGCGGCCTGTGTGTCGTGTGTGTCTCCCCAGTCAGTCGAGTGAGCGGCCTGTGTGTCGTGTGTGTCTCCCCAGTCAGTCGAGTGAGCGGCCTGTGTGTCGTGTGTGTCTCCCCAGTCAGTCGAGTGAGCGGCTCACTGCTGTGTGGCGTGTGTGTCTCCCCAGTCAGTCGAGTGAGCGGCTCAGCAGAGACGTCGGCGATCTGGAGCAGCTGTACGGAGAGCTGGCAGAGGCGCTGGCCAACCTTCAGCGCACCACCGGCAGACACAAGGCCGTCAAAAAGGACATCAAAGCCATGAAGAAGGTGGTCGGCAACGCGTCAGTCAAAGGTTCGCAGTCATTTGACCTATCGCATATCATGAGACGTGCGTGTTTGAGGGATGCAAAAATGATGAGTGGGTGCAGCCAGTAGTGACCTGGTTTGCTCACGAACGTAGATATATAGAGTTGGTATTGTAACTAGTTGCGGACGCACTGGGAATAAGACGCTGATTCCGGATTGTTCTGAGTTATCTAATTCGCAAGGAATGGAAAGAAGCGTTAAGTTCTACACCACACATATTTCGTTGAAAATGTGTAACTCCAAAGAGATGACACCGTAACCTTAGTGTAACTTGGCAATGACCAACGTGTGAAGTGATCCATTTAGTTGCATACATAGCACACTCAGTTGAACTATATTGTTGTTCAGAACAAGCTGAAGTCGGCAAGGTGGCTGCCCAGCACGAGAAGGAGGTCTACGCAAAGTGGCAGTCGCTGAACGGAATGCCGTCCGATGTGGAGGCGCTGGAAACACTACGCAAAGAACTGACGGTATGTTCTGACATGCCGAAACAGCAAACTACGCAATACAATACGAACTTCGCTTATCAACATATCACATTGAACGTGTCGCTGGAGTCAACTGGTAGTACGGCGTCGTTAAACACTATACTGTACTGAATGTGGTTGTCCAGTTGTTAGTGCCGGTACGCAGGCTGCTCAAGTTTGGAGAGTTCTACCGGCTCTACATAGTGCGCAATAATCTCCGCTCTGCTTCAACTTAGGCAAATATCAGCGATATATTAATCTGCTCAGGTATACGGTATATGCTCCACCTATGATCGGGGCTGAGCTGTCTGCTGGGCCGGTCCCTGTCGCGTTTAACCGCGCTGCCTCTGCGGACACTGCCAGGAGAAGCAGCGTGCCATCTCAGGTCTGGACGCTCTGGTGCAGCGCCGGCTGGAGCACGTGCAGCGGGCCGAGAGCACCAGCCCTGGCGAGACGTACGCCGCCAGTCGGCCGGCAGACTCCGCCACTAACAAAACCACTGGCAAAGGTCAGCTGCCACTGGCCATAGTTACAGACAGCACAGCCGACAGCTAATGTCGGCCGGATGGGTCATTTTATTATCGGTAAAACGTTAAGTTTCCTGATATTGATTTGATTGATTGAGATATTGATGATGATTCAGTCGACAGAATGATTACAACACAAATCTAAAATTATCTGTGTTTTCCTATAAATCCCCACTATCATATCCATGTACGAGCACACAATATGAAGTCAGCCTATCAACAATGTGTGTTGACTTTTTGGGGCGCCTTAACGAATTGAGGCTATTAAGGGCCCACCAGGTTGGCATTTGCAATCGGCCTTGCCCTTGAGCCATATGAGCGCTGCACTGCCCCCCCCCCCCCCCCTGTTTACTGGCTGTGGCTCTCGGTGAGCTGATCTCCACTAACCAGTGAGATGCCAGGCCACGTCCTGTCCACTGTCCAGTGACCAGCTGCGTCGGTACCCATTTCAGCGATGCCACAGCGCATTCCTCCGTCCCCTGGCCGCCGCGGCGGAGCCGGCCGCACCTCTGGCAAACGCAAACTGACCGAAGAGGCTCGCCAAGAGCGCAAGGCCTCCACCGGCGGCCAACGCAATCAGCTGGTGATGCGCAGCCAGGGCGCGCCGACCGCGACCGGCGGTGGCTGCACCGGCGGCGGCAGTGTAGCAGCAGCGGCCGTCGCCACCCAGGCCGGCTTTCTGCCGGGACAGATATTCGGCCTGCCAGCCCCCGTCTCCGTCTGCACCGGCCCGGTCAACACCACGGCCGGCCAGGTCAGCACCACGGCTACCACCTCCACCGCTACGCCAGCCGGGCCGGCCCCGCCGCCTCCTCCTCCGCCGCTGCCGCTGCCGGCCGGGGGGCCCCTGGCACACCTGTTGATGGTGGCTGCTGAGGACGAGGACAGTGGAGCGGCCGACAGTGGTGCCGACGAGACCAGCACCAGCAATGATGAGGACGGCGCGGCGCTGGACGTAGACGAGGCCGTGCTGGCCGCCGTCTTCCCGCTCCACTTTGGACCAGCGCTGTTCGACGGGCTGGACCCAGCGGACGCGGCCCGGGCCATGGCAGATGCCATGAACTTCCACTGACTGAACTGACTTCCACACTGAACTTCCAAAGCGCTGCGGCCCCGGTCATGGCGGATGCCATGAACTTCCACTGAACTTTGACTGAGCCTGCACACTGAACTTGCCGAGAAGAGACTAGTCGGGGGATCGTATGTTGTGTCCATGTGGTTTCCGGTGTGTTGTGTCAAATGTGTGCTTTTGTATCCAAGGAAACCCGTGCGATACTCTAGCGGTTATTCACCAACCCTTCATCCAGCATGGCGATGGGTAGCGTCATTATTAACTAGGGAATATTCAGCAAATAAGCATCATTGCACCGAATAAAATTGAATGGATACCTCCTATCAATGACCTGCGAATGTGACATCGTATGTATGTACCTGTTGGATCCTTGCGTGGCTTATCGTTCCAATACACCGTTCAGCCTCCGGCGACTTGACAGACCATGTTAGTACCCGGAGGTTTGCCATGGCTTCAGCCACCTCAGTTGGGTACACGGATCATAGTCATCTGATGATGATGATGATTGGGGTTTAGGGGCGCTCCGACAACGAAGGTCACATGGCGCCCAATAGTCATCTGATTGGAGAGGCCCAGAGCAGCAGCAGCAGTCAGTCAGTCGAGAGAGCAGCTCTGCTACTCCGCTGTACGTGGAGAGAGAGACAGTGGCATGGTACTGACGACTCTGGTGCACGGTCTGTACGGACTGTACGGACCGTACGGACCGTACGGACCGTACGGACCGTACGGACCGTACGCACCGTACGCACCGTACGGACCGTACGGTTCTCACAGTGCCTGCCCACTGTGACCAGACCACTAACACCAGCTCACCTGCGGGGTGATGATCCAAGGCATCTTGGGCAGGCAGGCCAGCACCGCGTCAGAGAAGTGACTATGCGGCACGTCATGCTCCAGAAGCAGCACTTCGTTCTCGGCTGACTTGGTGCCGATCTTGCCCAGGTCGCGACAAAAGTGGCCCTGCCAAGTCAGAAGCCAAGGTGATACTTCGCTGATAGATACAAAAGTGCCCTGTCAACAATTAGCTCTCGACGATAACTTGCCCAGGAACATGTACAAAATATCCACAGGTAACCGGCGCAGTGCTTCGTCCGTGATAGCACCAGGACCAACATGTAGTATCGCTACAACTGCACCACTTTCAAAGTACCATGGCAAATAACCCAATTCAAATCGATTTAGAAAACGCAAGGCAGAACAGATTTCGGCTGCCAACGATAGCAAATATATTGAAGCACATAAACCATGGATGAGTTCCAAATAAGATGGCCAGTCGTTTACAGTCATCTCATTACGATATCACCACGAACGACCACTATATAAACTATCGACTATACACACAAGGTCAGATACGCATTTCAACTGGTCCGAATGGCACCTCGGCTGTCAGTGACACATGACTGGGTCTGGGACGTCACGTACCTGCGGGTGTCTGGAGTTGCGTGGCCAGCTGTCGATGGAGACCACCACTCTCTGCCCGGCCAGCTGGCGGCCCCTAACGGTCTGGATCGCCACCCGCGGCAGACGGCCGTTGGCCGGCACAAACTGGTGATGCGCCTCCTGCAGCACAGGCGACCACACGTCATCAGACCGGCACAAACTGGTGATGCGCCTCCTGCAGCACAGGCGACCACACGTCATCAGACCGGCACAAACTGGTGCAGCACAGCCTCCTGCAGCACAGGCGACCACACGTCATCAGACTGCAGTGTCACACGCTGGCCGGGTACGCTACAGCAAACCAGGTGTGATGATTGAGGTCGCCGCACGGCAGCAGGCACTACTGACCACGTGACTGGTCTCCACACGTCATCAGACTGCAGTGTCACACGCTGGCCGGGTACGCTACAGCAAACCAGGTGTGATGATTGAGGTCGCCGCACGGCAGCAGGCACTACTGACCACGTGACTGGTCTCCACACGTCATCAGACTGCAGTGTCACACGCTGGCCGGGTACGCTACAGCAAACCAGGTGTGATGATTGAGGTCGCCGCACGGCAGCAGGCACTACTGACCACGTGACTGGTCTCCACACGTCATCAGACTGCAGTGTCACACGCTGGCCGGGTACGCTACAGCAAACCAGGTGTGATGATTGAGGTCGCCGCACGGCAGCAGGCACGACTGACCACGTGACTGGTCTCCACACGTCATCAGACTGCAGTGTCACACGCTGGCCGGGTACGCTACAGCAAACCAGGTGTGGTGATTGAGGTCGCCGCACGGCAGCAGGCATGACTGACCACGTGACTGGTCTCTGGTTTCTGACCACGACAGCTGCCAGGCGACATGGTCGTAACACTGATCATTGGTCTATGTTTATGTTAATCGATTATAGGTCTAACTGGTCACAATTAC
Organism: Chirona hameri; assembly: GCA_036785665.1. Classification (NCBI taxonomy): domain Eukaryota; kingdom Metazoa; phylum Arthropoda; class Thecostraca; order Balanomorpha; family Balanidae; genus Chirona; species Chirona hameri. The sequence goes on from JAXIVJ010004512.1 coordinate 75,363, forward strand.
TGCCCGATTGTGTAGCTGGCATCGTATGAGCTGGGATCGACTCAAGAATGAAGAAGGGAGCACGTGAATATGCACCATACGTGCATAGTGCCTAGTGCGTAGTGCGTCACTAACAGTCGGGGGGGGGGGGACTGTATCTGAATCGAACGAACGGTTACATCGCTGTGAAAGTGTGACGTGAAGCGAGGACGACTTACATCGGCGATAGGGTTGAGCTCTATCATACCGCAGTACTGTCGCCATTTGCGTTTGATGATTCCGACCACGCGCCCGGTGGGCTGAGCAGACGGCTGGCCCAAACACGACGCAGGAGGAAAGTTCTGCTCACACTGGAAATCTGCACAAACACGTCCGAATTGCGGTTATGTAAGATACTCGGGGACATATGTAACTGAGGCAAGACAAGCTAAATAATAAAGTAACACAAATACATTTTCAAACTTCACTTCTACCTTTCATTTTACCTTTCTAAAACCTGACACGGAAACATTTCTTATCCCGCTACTTTAATTCGCAAGACATTATCAAGAAGAGGTCTGCAATGCAAATGACATGCAAAAGTCGTCAAAACCTGGAAACATTACTTCAACGGGACATTATTTCTCGTTACCAACGTCAATCATCGGCTACACAGATTATTTTCCACTGTGTTTCTCTCCTGGCATGATGTGCCGCCAGCTGGCTGACCATTCTGGAAGCCGGTGTCCTCGACGGCCAGGTTGGACGGCACGGACCAGCGCTCCTTGGGGTACAGCTCGACGGCCACGATGTCGTCCTGCACGGCCCGGTTCAGGTCGTACCGGCCCTGGATCAGCACCTGCGTCACAAAATCAACACACACCGGATGGTAACGTCGCACATTCCGTGGAGAGTGTGAACTTATTGCGTAGAGCGAGCAATGACGCTTCCCTTTATTTGTTTGGAAAGTGTACCCGGTCACAGGTCCGACTAGTATTAGTTCAGATTCCTTCTCAGTGTCCATATGATAATTCAACCGTGAAATTAAAGGTGGCATTCTTTCGGCGATCTGTGACGAGACTACAACACATGCCAAATATATTGTATGCAAACAGTCAAGTGTTCACTTATTCACTGGGGCATAATGTTCACTTCACTATTCATGATGTGTGAAGTTGTTCAATTAAGTTTTGTCTTGGTTTAAAACACGCATGCTGTTGTGGAAATCAGAATCACACCGTGACATCAAGAACCAGTCAACCATTTGCACCGCACGTTCCTCCTATGGTGTTAAAGGCCTGGCATTGTCAACTGCCCTGCCGAACTTACCGACTGCTCCAGTCCCTCCACCATGACAGTGGCCTCCAGGTAGATTATCATCCCGCGCGAACAACTTGCCCTGCCGGAACTTGCGGTGCGGACGCCGCCTGCAGGGCGGACAGACTGAGGTGTTCCGGGTAGCAGACGGAGCCGTCCCCGACGGCGGCGTGATCCAGCGAGGCCAGCTGGTCCACCACTCCGGTGGTCCGGCATCGACCACACGTACGCCGACACTGCCGGCAGGCGGCCACACGGTCAGAGAGACGGCGGGGCGGGGGGGGGCAGAGCGGCCAGGGCAGGGCAGGGACGGTCCGAGAGGGGGGGCGGCCACACGGCCAGAGGGACGGCAGGGGGGGGGGGGCGAGAGCGGCCAGGGCGGGGGGCTGGGGGCAGGGGGGGGGGGGGACGAGAGCGGCCAGGCAGGGGCAGGGGGGGGGGGCGAGAGCGGCCAGGGCAGGGGGGGGGGGCGAGAGCGGCCAGGCCAGGGTAGGCCGGGCGGTCCGAGAGGGGCGGCCACATGGTTAATCCTGTTTGATGATGCAAATAAATAAACAGGGATGTCAGGGGCGAGGGTGGCAGGCGATAGTTTGAGCAACCGCGCTTCCGTATTTTGTTTGGAAAGTGTATATGCGACCGGTTAGCCTTTACATCAAACACCTCTTGGTTGAAGTGTATCAGAGAGTGTAGCAAAACCGATTTACCACACCCCATTCCAGCGAATACAGACCTGAAAGCCGCCAGCCAGCTGACCTGCACTGCTCATCGCTCAGTCTACTGTGCGACAGCCCCCCCCCCCCCTCCCCAGGCCTTTATCAGCTGCGTGCAGGGCACACCTGCCCGAGCACCCCACCACTACTGTGCGACAGCCCCCCCCCCCCCTCACCAGGCCTTCATCAGCGCGTGCAGGGCACACCTGCCCGAGCACCCCACCCTACTGTGCGACAGCCCCCCCCTCACCAGGCCTTTATCAGCCGCGTGCAGGGCACACCTGCCCGAGCACCCCACCCTACTGTGCGACAGCCCCATCCCCAGGCCTGTATCAGCCCGCGTGCAGGGCACACCTGCCCCGAGCACCCCCACCCTACTGTGCGACAGCCCCCTCCCCAGGCCTGTATCAGCCGCGTGCAGGGCACACCTGCTCGAGCACCCCACCCTACTGTGTGAGTTCCCCACCCCTCCCCGCACCCACGATGGCGTCCTATCTCTCATACAGAGCACACAGACCTCCGCATTCAACCCTGCTGTGCAGCAGTGCCCACCACCCTACACCGGCCTCCTCACCTCTCATGCTGGGCACGCCGGCCTTCTTGGCTCGGCGCAGGTTCTCCCGATCGTCGGTGAGCAGCAGGGTCTTGAGGCCGGTGCCGGCGAGGTGGTCACTGTACCAGAGCGCTGCCTGCCGGATCAGCCGTCGCTGTAGTCGTTAGAGGTCTCCCCGGGCACCCGCTCCACGTACGTGTCCCTGCGGCGGCGCAGACATGGGGAGGTCAGACTCTCAGAGCACGGTGACCACTGACCAGAGGTTAGACAAACAGTGACATCACTCCGGCAAACATAACGTGCCGTGAAGACGGCGAAATAGTTCACACTTGTTTACCGGTAATAGTGAGCAAATAGCGATAAATATTTGCAAAAGCACGACAATACATAGACCCTGAGTCAACTGCTACGCAATGTATACAAAGTTAAAAGTCTACCCCACGTATGGTATTACTCAAATGACAAAGCATTTAGACGTCCATAGCAATATCACATTTCTTCTGAGTAGTACCAGACATACAAAAACTGGGCATTGGACAGCTGACTTCCCCTGACAGCCGCACAGTGACCTACTTGTGGTGCTCGTTGATGAAGACTAGCAGTTTTGCCGGTGGCCGACATGAGGGTCAGTGAGCTTCTTGTAGAGCGGTGGACTGCGCTTCCGCGCCTCGTCCAGCACCGTCTTCAGCAGCACAGCGTTCTTAATGGCATCACTGGACAGGATCTCCAGCTTCGGGGGGGGGGGGAGGAGACGTCAGAAAAAGAAAACAAACAGCACAATACAGTTAAGATCGAAAGGCAAAGGCCCACATGCTTGCTTGGAACGTCATGTTTCAGATGAGAACTTGGCACAGGACAGGAGTAAGCCACATGCCAGTGTCAGAGAAGTGGCCCGTTTCTCCATTTTTTGAACTTGGAAGTTTTGTCCGTGAAAACTTTGACTGTAAAGAATGATTTTGTTTAGTCTGCGCCTCTGCAGGTGCAAATGGCTGACTAGCATACAATCACAGTGCCACAAAAGTGCCAGTGTCACAGTAACAAGCATAAAACCACAGTCAACCAGTGTCACAGGCGTCAAAAGCTGGTTATGCATTACAAGATTTTGTTCCGCCGCTGGCGAAAAAATTTGTTCCGCGAACTTAGATCGTGGAGCCACTTTTCTGACACTGGTTGCATGGACTTAGCCTTAGGAGACAAGTATGTATAAGTCAAAGAATGCACGAATTTGCGTTCGTTACGTTGCGTTACTTTACGTAACGAATGTAAGAATGCAAAGACACATTCCATCTACGATAACTGCAAATGAGGCGCGAATTGGTGTGGTTCTGGCGCTCGACTTATGACTCCCCTTTGGCATCCGACTTCACATCCTCTCTGTCTCTGTCTCTGTCTCTGTCTCTGTCTCTGTCTCTGTCTCGGGGCTCGGGCTCGGGCTCGGGGCTCGGGCTCGGGCTCGGGGGCTCGGGCTCGGCTCGGGCTCGGGCTCGGGCTCGGGCTCGGGGCTCGGCTCGGGCTCGGGCTCGGGCTCGGGCTCGGGCTCGGGCTCGGGCTCGGGCTCGGGCTCGGGCTTCGGCTCGGGCTCGGGCTCGGGCTCGGGCTCGGGCTCGGGCTCGGGCCGGGGCTCGGGCTCGGGCTCGGGCTTCGGTCTCTCTCTCTCTCTCTCTCTCTCTCTCGTCTCTCTCATCTCTCTCCTCTCTCTCTCTCCTCTCTCTCTCTCTCTCTCTCTCTCTCTCTCTCTCTCTCTCTCTCTCCTCTCTCTCTCTATCTCTCTCTCTCTCTCTCTCTCTCTCTCTCTCCTCCTCTCCGCTCCCCTCTCTCTGGCATCCGACTCCGATATCCTCTCTCTCACTCTCTCTCACTGCCACTCAGTTACTGATTCACATTCAGCTATCATTAACACGTCCTAACCAGCTGTCATTCCAGCCGGTGACTGGGCCCTGACTCGGTGGTCTGCCCACCTGATGCAGGATAACGTTAGTGATCCGGTATCAGCAAGTGGGGCTCCGGTTACCGCGTGCTGGGCGACTTCACGAGCGCAGCAGTGGCGCCTCTCGCGGCGACTGCTCACACTTATCGCAGCCCTTCACGCCGCACCACAGGTCGTCCCGCAGGTAGTGCTCCCGGACAATCTGAAGGGGCGGGTCAGGTCAGGCCAGTCAGGTCAGGTCAGGTCAGGTTCAGGTCAGTGTCCAGATAATAACAAGTTTTTTACGTCAAGCAAGCACAGTCAGCAAGCAGAATGTCACCGCATTTTAGGAACAAATATACACACAAACACCGAACAGGAATAAATCAGTCATGACTCGAAAAGAAGACAGAACACAAAATGATAGGTCCTGGTGGCATTCACATCCACGGCAGTTTTGTAAGTATGATGATTTATAGTGCATTTCAGATACATGGTTATTTGGGAGGGGGGGGGGGAACAGAACTTGATAATTCGATTTTAAGAATCTGAAACAAAAAAGCATGCGACTAGACGATACATAATTGGAAGTTTGAGGGATGAAGAACAATAGAACATGCACGCATATGACTAAGAGCAATCGATTTGACAAATCAAGTGTATACAGGGAATGTACACTGTTGAACGCAGAGCTGGAGCACAATATACCTTGAGAACATTGCCTCTTCTATTCTTCTCACGAATATTTTGTGTTTCAACATCCTGTGAGTTTGCAGGTCACGCTATAGTCTGGAATAAATCAAAAGTTTAATCAAGGCGGAAGTCGATTTCAGCAACGTATTTAGGTAGCACAGAAACTCAATTAATAGTATGCATCTCTAAGTATTCGTATCTATAAAATAGTGAAGCACATATGTCTACGATCGATTCTCCATTTTCGTCCTCGTTGCCGACCACGCACGTCCTTGCTTGCGTGCGTGCGTTTGGACGTCCTTGTCCGAGCGACAGCGGACGAGCAAAACATAGCGTGCACAAAAACTAACTGACGGGTTCCGTCTCATAACCCAACAGCGACGGACCGCAAACTACGCCAGTCCGTCAAGTGTTTTCCAGCACTTGTTTTTCTTAGCAGTTCTTCCCGGAACAGTTGCAGCGTTTCTATCAACCCTCTTGTACTGATGATGAGATACTGGGGCCGTGAAGCTGTCAAAACAAAGCAGAATCGGCTATGATATGCATAGTCTCGCCCTCACCATCAGTATAAGGCAGCACGAGCAGGAACAACGCATTTATGTATGATACACACCAGATGGCGGGCTGGATTGATCGGAGTTGTGCGGCGGCCCTCGAGACGGTGAACAGTGCCTGTGCAGCGCTGTCGAGGTGATCGGAGTTGTGCGGCGGCCCCTAGAGACGGGTGAACAGTGCCTGTGCAGCGCTGTCGAGTGAGTGTCATTAGTCACAACGGTCGATCTAGTGACCTTATCTCCAGGCGACCGAAGACAACCAGCCAACGACTCGGAAGTCATCTGCCATAGGAGCTGCCTTGGTCGGTGGAATGCGTGTCAAGGTTGAAGTCTACCACTCGCCCGGCGGCTGACGTTAGAGTGGTGCAGCGAGCCAACGAGCAAACGTCCACCCGTTCCTCTGTCTGTCTACGTGCATCGTGTTGCCGTCCTTTTCACGGCGCCTGACAGCCCCGGCTCGGCCTGTGAGCGCATCGTGAGGACTGATTCAAGGCCACTCTGCCCCCCGCATCCCGCTGGGAATACAATGATCACTTCACCGAGGCGGCTGGTCACCGGCGCTCTCGGTCTCTTCTACCTGCGAAACGTGACGGACACGTGCGTCCAGCACGTGCGGGGATGTGCCGGACTACACGCGTCAGGCGGGTTGCCGGTGTTCCTGCTGGTGACCCTGGCCGAGTTCGTGTGGGCTGCAGTGGGCGGCGGCGCGGCCGGAGTGCCTTCGCTGGACCACACGGCATCTCTGGCTAGCGGACTGGCTCACCTGGTGGTGTCGGCGTGGCCGGCGGCTCATGCCTGTGTGGGCGTACACGGCCGTGTGGCGCCGCTGGCGGCTGCTGGAGCTCGCCTGGGACTCGCCGGCCGTCTGGTGGCTGGCGATGCTCTGTGTTTGATTTGTGCTTCTACTGGCAGCAACCGGACGCTGCACGAGGTGGCGGTGTTTGGGCAATGCATCAGGCGCACCACAGCTCCGAGTACTTCAACCTGTCGGCGGCGCAGCGGCAGCCGGCGCTGCAGACGTTCGTGACGGGGGGTGTTCTATCTGCCGCTGGCTGTACTCGGCATCCTCCCGCCATGTGGCTCTCACATCGCCGCCTTCAACCTCATCTACCAGTTTCTGATCCACACTGAGCTGGTGGGTCAGCTGGGC